>SNQJ01S0012577.1:77719-91176 GCA_010110895.2 Picea sitchensis | reverse complement strand
GAGGGGGTACCCCCCCTCTGCACTCCCCCGCGTGGAAGAGTGTACATACTTCTGGGGTGTAAATACTTCATGGGGTATAAACACAGTTGAAAGCAAGGACCTCTGAATCAGGAAGATAATAAGGCTCCACAACCAACAAATTCCTGTAGCCCCAATAGTATGGTGAATGGAATTCAGTTTGATTGATGTATAATGGTATGAATATTAATATATTTGCAGGTAAAACTATTCTAGATGGATAGTACATGCCATGCCATTTTTTATGATATGTGGAACGTCACATAACTCCTCATGGTTAGAGATTTATGGCATTATGAAGTTGGAGAACCCTCATAAGTTATCTAGAAGGCCAAAGAAGTCAAATTATTCTAGAAGCTCCTAGAAAAAGTTGACTAGTCAAGTGGGTGAAACTAGGATTTAATCATGAGTTAAGTTGTTGCAATAAGAAAATAATTAAAAATAATTTAGTCGCAACTAGAAGTGGAGAATTTACTATTTGTAGAAGAGTGGGTTAGAAGTGGGTTAGTCGTAAAACAAGGAATTGGGTTAAGTTTGTTAGAAGGTAATGCCTCGAGGAAGCTACATGGAAGTATAAATAAGAGATATATGTTCTCTTATTAGCACCTATTGAGAACATTGAATATCTATTATTGTGTAAGGTTTATTGCATGTACTCATTGATACATCTGAAGTTGCACAAGTCTAAGGTAGCACGAAAGGTTGACAGTGAAAGTTTTGAAATTACAGAAAATAATGAAAATAACCCTAGTTTTTGAGGTGTATGCGGGCTGAAGTGGATAAGGGCGCATACGTATGTGGGCTAGCAGTATAATAGGGAACGTACATGCGGGTAAATACATAAAATATTTAGAATATGAAGATGTCATGTCTCTAGAGTCTGAAAGCAATCTCCCAGGAAGGTCTACAGTGATTAGGTACATCAGATCTATCTATAGGTTCAAAAGGTATGTCTTATTTCTATGAGTAGTTGGATTTTTTTGTCTACATGAGAAATGGTTAAGGGGGTTTGAGGATTTAACCTATAGAGGCTATTGGCTGCATGGGACTTACTGTATAATCCATATTTACATAAATACAGTGCTTGTATAATCAATATTTATCATTGGTACATCTTGTTAGTGTTGAGGTACATCCTGTAATTCTTGGCATATGGTTAAGGGTTTTTGTGGTACACGGTTGAGAGCTTGTATTTTTGAAGTGGTTGATGCATTGAGAGGTTGTATATCAGTAAGGGTTTGATGTCTAGTCCATGTGAGGGTTATTACACTTGTTCATGGTTATACACACATGTATGACACATGACTAGAGAGATATAGATGCACTTGGTTAAGGGGTTTGTATGAGGATGTATGCATAGGGAACAACTACAATATGGACACAATGACATGTTGCATGTTGATGTGACAAAGGCATGGAACATGTTGGTTACAAGTTGTTGGAACAGATTGGTACATGTTTATAGTGGTATATCTCACAGTGAAAATGTGGTAGTGGTTTCATGATTTCATTTATATTTTAGGGCAACAGTATGGGGCAAGGATAGGTGGTTGTATCCACCTTCTGATTGTAGCTGGAGAACATACAAGGTTGTAGCCTCCTTTTGGTTGTAGCTAGAGAATTTGGGAGTTGGAGCTTCCCTCAGGTTGTAGCTTGAAAATATAGGGGGTCGGTGCCTCCTTCAAGTTGCAGTTGGAGAAAAAAGGAAGTTGGTGCTTCCAATGAATGTAATTATTAAATACATATAAGAAAAAACATTCCTTGGTTTTCTCCTGCATTGGGTTTCCACGTAAAAATATTGATGTACTATGCATGTGTGTGATTGTTCATTGTTTATGGTTTATTTACTCTACACTTATTGGATGATAATGTTACATTGATCATAAATATAAATAACAATTACATATTGTGGTTAAAAGGATTAAAATTGCTCTATTATTGATTCACCCCCTCTCTTAGTAATCCAACATCAGCATGAGCACTTTATACCACTTTTAACCACAATATATATTCTTTCACTTTATCAACAATGTTCAACAGTTTATCATCAATGTATCATCTATGATTGCATTCAATATATATATCAGAAGCATGTAATTGTAGGCAACATCACATCAACATCACATTCAACAACATAGTACACCATTATTTATGTGGAAACCCAAATGGGAGAAAACCACAGAATGCTTTCTTATATATATCAAGCATTCATTCATATGAAGAACCAACTTCCCAATTCTCCAATTGCAACTATAAGGAGGCCACAACCCCCTATTTACAGGCTCCAACCTGAAGGAAGCTACAACTCACAAATTCTATGGCTCCAACCAGAATGAGGCTACAACCCCCTAAGTTCTTCAGCTCCAACTGAAAGGTGACTACAACCACCTAGTTCTCAGGTTCCAACCTAAAGGAAGCTCCAACTCCTTGATTCTACGACTCCAACCGGAAGGAGGATACAACCCCCTTTCCTTTCCCCATCCTACCGCCATGAAATATAAGTGTAGATCAATTGTCACTACCACAATCACTATCACTGTCACTATCACTACCACAATCACTATCATTGTCACTGTCACTGCCACCCTGTCACTGTATCCAAACTGTCACTCTCCAACCTGTCCAACTTGTCATTGTCACCGATACTCAACCAGATTCTCTCACATGGATCATGTACAAGGGACACCTCTAGATGTCCAACATCACCAACACATGCCTCTACTAATCATGTGCCAAGATCACCAACATACCATCACAAGATATGTGCATGTACCATACCATGTACCAAACTTGTACCATGCATCAACCATGCATCAACCTTTACCACAAAATGTACCATAACAAGTGCATCAAACATGCACCAACACCTTTACCAAATTGTGCATCATCCATGCACCAATACCTATACCATATTCCTCAACTATGTACATCAACACCATACCATGTACCAATCATGTACCATACCATATACCATATACCATGAAATGTATCTCAACCATATACCATATCACTCTCAATCATGCCATGTACCATACGATAAGCCTCAAGTATATGCCAATATCACACATATGTGCCTCTAACAATGAACCATAACAACCATATACCAAGTACCAAGAGTATGTCTCAAGCATGTAACAATATCACCTCAACCATATGCAATCATGTACCATCAAGGGCCTCCAAGACATGCCTTAATCATGTGCCATACCATCCAAGATAAAATCCTCAAACAAATACATAAAATACATGCATTTACTCATGAAAACCTGGAGCATACCATCTCAAATCCTATAGACACTAAGTTGTACCATCAAACCTTGTTGCAACTCAACCAAATGTTCTTCTTCAAAACTTTTCCTCAAGTCCACGACCTATCCTCATGCAACCTATAGATGTATGCAACCTATCCTTCTGCATCTCGCATATGTGCGTGACCTTTCCTTATGAAACCCACATATAACCTCAGAAAACTAGGGTTACTAGTTTTCTGCAACTCCAAAACTTTCGCTACTTCAGACCTTCACAACTTCAGAAAAATGTCATCACAAACTAGCCAAAATATCACAATACTTAAACCATAACATTCATAAGATAAATACTCAATCTAAGTGTGTGTGTATAAATGAGAGACTCTTTGATGTGTATTTATACGAATGCTAGGTAACCTCTTTCCTTATTTTAGAGGTTTCTTGTTACAACCACTTCACCCTTTGACTAAGACTTGTAACCAACTGTTTGCCATTCTTTGGGGCTTCCAACTTCATAAGTTCATATCTCCCTAACCATGAGGAACTACATGGCATTCCACATATCACCGAAAATGGAACGACGAGTACTATCCATCTATGATAGTCTTACCTGCAATTTCATTTTCCTTCATGTCCATATTCCCTAATCAAATTCGAGTCCCATAACCACACCTCTGGGGCTATATGTAGACTACATCAAATGTACCCAACTAACTCACCATCAATCTTGATCATACAAGTGTCAATCATTTTTCCAACATCTCTAGACATCTTCAAGGGTTGACATCAATCTCAAAGGGTCAACATCAATCTCCAATATCACTCTCCAACAGTTGACATCAATGACAAACAACTGTCCAAACTAATTGTCCAACAATCTCATCCACATCTCTGGGGATTCATGACTTCTCCAAGGGTTGACATCAATCTCTAAGGGTTGACATCAATGACAACCAATTGTCCAAAACACTTAAGAATCCTAGTTGTCATGTGTCACTAGTATGACCTTTCCAGTTGGGCATGACCATCAACCACTGGTATCACCTGAAAATGCCTAATCGACATGTCCCGATTGAACCCAAGCCAAGCAACTTCATCCATGAAAAATTTCAGAGTGTTCATTTCACCATAGGTGACATTGAATCATTACCACCCAACCATAGGAAACCTATTATTTCCTCCCTTGGACCAAGCATACTTGAACAATTGACTTCCCAATGTGAGACCATGCTATCATCCATCTAAGTTGACACATGCTAGTCTATGAATATCATGTCCCTCCTTTGTCAAGCATTCACATATTTTCGATGCAATTACCAACACTTTTTCCTTTCTATGGAAAAAACTCACAATCTATCACATTTCCAAGTCACATTATCCTTCACTGAAGCCCACTATGAAACACCTTGTCTATCATCTATCCTACTCAAAAAGACATACTTGTTCCTCCTATGCTACACGCTAGTACACCATCCTAATTTTCTCACAAATCACCATGATTCGATCACCAAGGCTACCAAAGCACACGGAGTCAATGTGCAAATTTTCAAGTATGCTCGGTGCACCCTCCATCATGCCATTTCCAATGGAACCTCAAGTTTCATCTTTACATTCTCCCCCATTTTAATTATTGGCATCCTTGTCAACACAACCCCATCAACTCCTCCAATGAAAGGGGTGGTTGTGGTGAAGAGACATTTCTGCAATTTTCACATTCAATTGTGGCTCCAATACCATTTGTCATGGGGATATAATTTTCATTCCACTTGAACGTCCCATACCACTCCAGAATCCTAGTCACCACGCAACATCTATGGAACCTTTCTAGTTGGGCATGACCATCAATCGATTGCATCATTGATAATATGTCTAACGGATATGTCCTCATGACGAAACCCAAGTTAGGCACCTTTAACCGTGTAGAATGCTAGATTTATCGTTTCATCGTAAGCGATGTTGTGTCATCACCACCCAACATTGTTTCATTTCCACAAACAACACACACAATCTATCACATTTCCAAGTGGCACCATCCTTTGTTGAATCCCACTATGCAACACCTCTTCAGTAGTTTGTCCTACCTGATAAGACATCATTACTCCTCCTAGCCTACATGCTAATAGACTATCCTAACAATCTCACAAATCACTATGAGTCGGTCACTAAGGCTATCAAATCATATGGAATCATTGTGAAACTTGCCAAGTATGCTCAGTGTACCCTCCACTGTGCCATTTCCAATAGCACCTCAAGTTAAATTCCTACAAGTATCCACTAGTGCATCAAAAGATGCATCAAAAGAAGAAGAGGGAATTCTTTGTGATACATATGAAATGTCCTATTGCAACATGACAAGTACTTTCTCCTTATCTCTTATATTAGGATTGCCAATGTTATAAGTATATTTCTAAGGGTTGTCATTAGTGTAAGATTATATTCAAAAATATATTCTTCAATAAAGGATAGAATTCTTCCCATGAAGTGGTGAAAATTGTCATAGAAAGTGTCAAGTATGTCTTTCCAAGTTCCCCTTCAAATTGTTCATGATATTTAAAGGTCATAATTTCTTCAAGTTCATTAATGTGAAGCATCCATCTCCCAACATGTTTATGATATCTATAAAAAATGAAAGAAGAGAGATTTGGAAATTTGCTAATACAATCCTATAAGTGCCCTTCGATTTTATCAAAAAGTAACTTCATTATGAAGTTGGGAATTATATTTTTGCAAAGAACTAACCTACCCATGAATCCCAACGTTCTACAACTGAGCAATAGTTTATTTCTAATTGTTATTAATATCCTACAAAGAAACAACTTTCTTACAAAGTTGAGTATTAGGGTCCTACAATAGAAAAATATGTGCAGGAGAGATGCAGTAGGGGATTAGGAGGAGGCTACCATATAAACTTCATCATGTCATGCCTAAAATACAACCCACAAAAATGCAGGTAGGAAGAGGGAGAAGGGAGGGCCAAATGCAAGAGGTTACCTTGGCTAAATAAATGAGTTGTCAAAAACAAATTTATGTGGGAACATATGTTGAATAGACTAACCTGTGAAACTAGTCATACCCTAACAACAAAAGACCAAGTTTTTAAAAGTGTGAATATAGTTTGAAATTGACCCAGAAAGAATCACAACAAACATGTTTTGGAGGATCATACAGAAAAAAAATACCCACTAATAGCACATGAGGAGGTGTAAAATAAAATGGTTGAATCAACTCGTAGGTGGTTAATAGAAAAATATTTCAAAATTTTAGGTTATGTAAGGGAAAATAAACTAATTAATTTGGATGAGAAAACCATTTTTTCAATGTGTGTTACTACAGTTGCACCTAACAACATTGGGAATATTTTTTACAGTTGTCTCCAATCCATCTTTCTTTTGTTCTACATCTGATAACAAGGATTTATCTTCATGGAAACACATCACCTCTATCATTCATAGGTTACACCATTTCATGCCCAAACAATATGCCCCACATTAACTCTATATTTGGATAGGGGTACATAAGAAGGGCAAGTAGTTGTTATGAATAAAATGCTCATATCTATATCATGTTGAGTTAAAGATTACATTAGCTCACAAAATATTTATGCCGAAAAGATACATATATCAAATTGTAATTTTTTATTGTTTATCCCCCCAAAAATGTTGCAAATATCACTAGGCTCAAAAGATCAAATTTAAAGTTATGTCCAAGAAATTCCCTAAAAAATTGGGAATGATGATTAACAAAGTAGGTTAAATTTCATGTGTCCTCACTCCAAGAAGAACGATTTTTAAGTCAACATGGTATAATTAGGATTTGCTAGGCAGATGACAATCCATATGGACACTATATTGCAATGTATCTGTATGAATTGAATCACTACATAGCATCGATGTTATGTCTTGTACCATATGAGAAACATGACCCCCTCCATGCATATGGATACAATCAGGTTCATACATTGCAATGTATTAGGGTCAATCTTAAAGTACAAATAACATATATTTATTTTTAAATTATTCTTAGATTAATTGTCATGGTATGGAAGAAACCTTCATATAGAAATGGATCTACCCCAAGTCCTTGATTAGTCTAGATGCTCATTCAAATATTTTCAAGGAAACTAGATTCCAAGAAGGACAACATATAAAACAAAGTGGACTCGAATAAGGACATATAGGAAAATAGAAAGGCATCAATAAGAAGACGAGAGAGATTTTCTTTATTCTAATTTGGAGATAAAGACTTAGAAAAGTCTAAAATTTTAGATTAGCATTTGCAATAAAATTTTATGTTAAACATGTCTTATGTGGATATGTTTGCATATTCAAACAACAGTTATAGATAATATGTGATGAAATTAATGTAAAATGGAGACAACGAGAACCTTGAGGGTTGTGTATGAAACCTAGAATTAAATTTGAGTTCTAATGAACTTTTTGGCATGGATGATTCATAGGACACCTTTAACATAATTTTGTTAAAAAACATGTCATGGATGCAAATATGGATAATGGAGATATTGAAATAAAGTTCATTGGACATAAACAAAAAGAGTATCCTCAAAACATTGTCGAAACCATGATGATCCTAAGGGTTGAAGTCTAGAACTATTGTGTGAATAATGAGAGGTTAATTGAAGCTTATGAGGAGCATAACCAAATTAATTCAAGTATGCTTTAAAGCATAACAAAAATACAAAGGAAATCATATTAAAGATATATTCTAATAATGTTGATAGAAGAAGTAGCTCAAAAACGATTTCTCATAGAGGATCCCATGAGTCGAGACAGTCCTCACAAGATGAGGCATACCAACCATATCCATATGAATCATCCATTAGTGAATAATATAAATTTCATGAGACATTGAGTAGACCATAATCTTATCCAAGTAGTCACCAAAGGAAGAGGCACATTTAGGATAGTTGACAAGAAGAGCTTAACAAGGCTAAGACACCCACATTCGATATAAACAAAATCTAAAGAAGACGACGAGGCATGAATATAGGGAATGAAAAAATATTTCCAAGCCTATTACTGCTAAAGGAAGATGAAGGCCATTGTTTCAATATATAACCTAATTCACAAGGCTTCTATCCAATGGAACTCTACCAATAGATAAAAAGGATCAGTGTTAGAAATATTGCGTGAAAGCAGTTTAAGAAATGTTTTTAGAAGAATTACCTTTCCAATCATTAGTATTAGAATAAAGTGAATGAATTCCATGAGATAGAATAATGTCAATTGTTATTGGATTAATATGAAAGGAATTTCAGTGTGGATTTAGTAAAGTATATCAAGTACATAAAAGATGAGAAGATGAAAATAAACTGCTTCTTGAGTGGATTGTAGCATGCATTCAAAAAATGATATTCAAATAATGGAACCTCTTACACTAGAAGAATTAGTCCAAAAAGATAAATAATGTGAAGAGTGGGTAAAATGAAAACCAAATTTTATAAGGACTTCAAACGATAAGAAAATAGAAAAGCTAGACAAAAGAAATAAAGGTTTCAAATCTCCTATTTTTAGGAACTATTTAAGCTCTTTTCAACCAAATAAACTAGCTAAAAGTGGGAGAAAGACAGTAGATTCCTGAGGAAAGAGGAAAAATACCTCCACTTAAGCATCTCGATTGTGGAGAGAAAAATATGTATAATGAACATTCACATATAAAGGACATAAAAAGGATTGCTCAAAACATTCAAGAGGATACTACTAGGAATGATGTGGCATGAACATTCCTATGATCTATGTTTCATATGAAGAGAGCTAGACATATCACCAAATAACTTGAAGTAGTCCAACGAAATACATAATGTGAAGAGTAGGTAAAAGGAAAACCAAATTGTGAAAGGAATTGGAAAGATTTAGAGAGAGGGGGGTTGAAACTTCCTTTATTTATAAACAATATATGTTCTTTTCATCCAAATCAACCAACTCAAGTGGGAACAAGTGGGGAAAAGGTAGTAGAGTCCTTACGAAAGAGAAAAAGAACTCCACTTAAGTGTTTGGATTGTTGAGATGAGAATATATATATAAGAAATATCTACATATGAATTACATAAGTAGTGTTTCCTATAACATTCAAGAGGATACTACTCGGAATGATATGGCATGAACCATTCCTTTGATCTACATTGCATAAGAAGACCACTAGACATATCGCCAAACAAACATGCTCAAAATAGAGGATAAGATTAAAAGCAATCTAAGAAATTGTAATTAATCTTAGGGCAAGTCATAGTTATATTACTCCTAAACTTGTTAAAATTCATCTTCCTAAATGTAGAGTGAACATAAAAAGCCATGGTTGGTCTAGTTAGCCGTAAGTGATTTGGTTTAGAGATGTCCACTAGAGATGAATGGGCTCTCTTAGTATCGATACCTAAACATCATACCATTTGGTTCATATGATGTATTCACTGGAATGGATTGGTTGGAGTTACATCATTTCAATTTCCACCACTACATCAAAACAATGTATTATATTAATAAAGAAGAGAACCTAGATATAGTAAAGGATGTTGCAAGATTGATTCTCTTAAGACAAATTTTAGACTTCTTGTTGAATATGTGTTTCAAAAACAAGTTCCAATTGTATGCAACTCATGTGTTATAATCAACAAAGACCAAGGGTACAAACCTTGTTGATTTTCCAATCTTGCAAGATTTCAAAGATCCATTTCCATACGAAGTACATAGACTTCCTTCAAAGAGGGGCATTGATTTTTTTATTAACCTTGAGCTCGGAGCTTCAGTTGTATCTAATACACCTTACATGATGGGTACCCTAAAATTACAAGGACTAAAAATGCAATTTCAAGAATTGTTGAAAAAGGGATATATTCATCTAAGCATATCACCTTGGGGAGCACTAATTGTGTTTGTGAAGAAGAAATATGGAACACTCAAGTTGTGTATTAATTATAAATAATTGAATAAATCCAACATCAAGAACAAGTACCTTGTACCAATAAATATAAGACTTTGATATGAGAGAAAATAAATTCTTCTTGCAGATTTACTTGAGACGAAGCTATCACCAAGTTAGAACGAAGGATGCATAAATTTACAAAAGGACATTTAGGGTAATATATGGACACTATGAATTTATAATGGTGCACTTTGACTTTTCAAATGCGCTAGATACATTCATGTGTCTTGTGAACTTTATCTTTTACTAGTATTTGAATAGATTTGTGATTATCTTCCTTGACGACACCTTCATTTATAATTCTCAAGAGGAACATGAAGAACACTTGCACTTAGTTTTTCAAGTGTTGAGATAAAATGAAATTTATGCTAAGTCAATAAAAGTGTATCAAAAGTATATTTAGTATTTGGGACATATCATTTCTAAGAAAGGAATAAAACTGGACCTCGAGAAAATTGTATCCATAATGGGATAGCCCACTCCTAGAAATGTCTCAGATATAAGATCGTTAATGGTTATTTTAGAAGGTCCATACGAGGATTTTTGTAAAATTTCATATACAATATTATCACATGAGAAGAAGGGAAATAAGTTTGAATAGACACATCGATGTGAAGATAATTTTTAAATACTAAAGAAACTTCTTACTAGTGCACCAATCCTAAAATAGCAGATCCAAATGGGGACTTTGTTGTATTCACATATTCTTTCATAGAAGTAATTGATGAAATTCTCACATAGAAAATACATGGTATGCATTATGAGTCTTGAAATATCAAGAATTATTCCATAGATGACCTAAATCTTGCTACATTAGGGTGGGGGGTGACATTAATAGAGAAAATATATAATATATTTTCTCTATTAATGCTCGCACCCCCCCGGTGATTAGAGAAAAAATATATACTATATTTTCTCTATTAATGCTCACCTCCTCTCCCCCCACCCACACACCAACACAACACAAAAAAGGGGGGCATTAATAGAGAAAATATATAATATATTTTCTCTATTAATGCCTCCCCCCGCACCACCCTCATATTATTAGTGAATGAATTAAATATTTGGAGGCACTACTTGATGAGAAAGAAATTTGAGTTAAGAACATACTACAATGACCTAAACTACTTGTTTGACGAAAAAAATATAAATTCTATATAAATAGTATGGTTAGAATTCCTTGGTGATTTTGGTATCAAGATCTAAACATATAAAGGCCAAAAATTAAGGTTGTCGATGCACTTGGTAGAAAATGCATGTAATGCATATATCAAACATCAACACATGTGAATCTAATTTGAGAAAAGGGTTATTGAAGATCTTATATGAAGTGAGTACTACCTCAAGGTAAATGGGTTATTACATAAGAAACAATACAACATAGTAAGAGGGATGGAAACTAACAAGATGGCTTTCTCATGTGCAAAAATTGAATGTAGATTCCCAACTCTTGGGTGCATCTTCAAAAGTGCCATATTTTCTTAGTTCTTAAGAAAAATTTAGCAATACAAAGATTAATGTCAACTTCTTCCCTTTTAGTGATTTTCTGACTCCATTTACTAGTCATTGAAACTTGAGAGATCATATGAGTATTCTTGGGAACTTTGGGAGTGGGGTTGATTGTTATTTAAGCATATTTTTGTCTTTAATTGGTTAACATTTTATTTTGACTAGATAGAGTGTGAAAGCTTGAAACAAGGTCAATAAATTACAACTTGAAGTATATTTTTGTCTTTAATTTGTAAAAAAATTGTTTTGACTAGATATTACGAGAAAGATTAAAACTTTTTTTTTACTAGATATTATGAGAAAGAGTATGAAAGCTTGAAACAAGGTTAACCAAATACTTTCTCATTATTTGAGGTCCCTAAAAAATATGATAATAAAATTTAGATAAATGTTGTTCTTTCTAGTTTAATGTTGTGTTTTAAAGTAAATTCTAATTATGAGAATTTTTGTGGATGGTTCGGTCAATATTTGAGTGTATAAAGTGATTAGTTTGAATTTACCAATGTAAGAACATTTGAAGAGAATAATTTCCCCTCATTCCAAGGATGGTATCTAGGGTCAACAAGTCATGAATAAATCATATATAATTCATCAACAATCAACTCAGTAAGAGAAAACATGTCACAAGGTGGGATTTTGAATGTGGATGGGGAGGGTAACAACTTTTCTTCACAACCACTCAAACTACACCCTATTGCCATATAATAGTTAGTTCTTCTGTACCACTATTTTTGCATATTTATTATTATTATTTTTTCTAATAATCAGTTTTATTTAGTGTATAGATCTAGATCTTTACTTGTGCACCATATAATTTTTTTTCAAGATGGAGGAGGAAACAGAAATTTACAAAGTTACAAATGGAACAAAAGTCATATGTATTTTAGAATTACTATATTGCATGTAAAAAGAAAAATAAATTAGTCCAATGGAAGAGCATACAATGAATAACAACACATGGGGAGAATGGTTGAATGCAAATGGGCTATGTTATCCCCAATTCCTAGGGATAACTAAGGAGATGATGTCTTGAGGTCCTCAAGTTGCAGACATAGAGTACCGAGAGACAACTTGACCAACAGTGTTTAGTTGCACATATAGAGTCTCGCTTCACCACCACAAGTATTAAGTTCGTCATGAGGGTATCCACCACATCAATTGGCTTCCGAAAGACATTTGGTCTTGCTCCATGAGTAGAAGTTAGGTATTATGGCGAGTATCATTTCAATACTTGAGGCATTTGAATTTGTTACATTTTAAATTGCTTTTGATTATGTAACGTTTGCTTGGAAATTATGCTCTTTTCCTTGTTTTACCTTAGTGGTTGTCATTGTGCCCTAGTAAGTGGTCTCCCTTAGGAATAGGTTTTCTACTGGGGGGTCCCTTTGATAGGACATCGTGTTGTTCCTGACCATACTTGTCACTTTCCACACTTCATCCCCTCATCTCCTTATCTTTTGGGATTTTCGAGTGTACTGACCCAAGAAGGGATTGTCCCTCATTTCATGCGAAGAAGGGGTTGAAGGCCCAGAGGCTTTTAGTTGGAAAAAGATAAAATCCAATCATGAACCTTGTAGATGCTCGCCCAGGTGATCTAAAAATGAAGGAAGACTTGAAAAACTTGAAAACTTATTGCAAGTGAATGTTATGTGTTTAAAGCAAAAGGATCAGTTTGCAACACATAAATTAAAGGATTACTTATGTAAATTACACATAGACAGCAGCATAATCATTGAACATAAACAC
>SNQJ01S0012577.1:53114-70333 GCA_010110895.2 Picea sitchensis | reverse complement strand
GGTAGAGTCAAGGTGGGCATTGTTTTTCATGCTTAGGTAGAAGCCCCACCTTGGCTTCAACCTAGTAACATCTTAAAAGAATAAAAGAAAATAAATGGGCTTGGAAAAAGATTGCATTGAAAATGAAGGTGTAACATACCCTCTACAAAGGCACCCATAAATGAGATACTACGGTCCCTTGTATGTCATGAACTCCATGCCCAAAAGTCTTGCCCCCATCCATGTCACTTTTTCCACAAGACCTATAGAGGGGTCCACTTGTGAAACACTCCTAAACTTGAGGTACGATTCACCCAATAGGTTGCTTTGTCAACCCTCCCATACCTAAACTTGGAAAATTGTAGAGGGTCTTTGAGTACTTGTTCATTTTGATGAGGTGGTTTGGATGTACATGCTTAGATGGATATTTTATTGACTTGATGTATTTATCATGATGCATTTTACTTGAGATCCTTGGAGGGTGTATTCATTGTCTTTGCAAGACCTAGTTGGTGGACATATTTGGAAAAACAAGCCTAGTTTGGGCTTCCTTGGCACTTGAAGCCCACAGGTTGGATACCATGGCCCATGCATCGAATGATGACGCTAACCTTTGGAGGCCTGAGGAGACACCATGGAGGACCTAACCCAACCCTTTTCTAGTCCAACGATTTGTTCTTGAGGACAAAACGTCACATTTGAGGAGCTTGATGTCATCTTAGGGCTAGGGTTGTAGTGGTGGTGGTGTTGGGAGAAGGCTCGACTTGGAGGAGGAAACCCTAGCGCATGAGAGGGAGGCCCTAGAAGGCCCAATGACTTCCATCCTCAACTCCAATGACTTTCAAAAAAGTATCAAAACGTCACCTTTTAGGGGGTTGACATCATCTTAGGGTTTCTATTATGCAATTTTTTATTTTAAAATTGAGTTTACTTTTTGTAAAGGGGCAAAGTAAGGGTTGTTTCCCCTTACGTTGTGGTTACCCTAAAATTAAGTGGACACGCACTTGTAGGAGGATTTGTATAAATAAGAATCATTTTATTTCATTTGGACATCAACATTTTTGGAGAAGAGACTCGACTGAAATTTGTTCCCTACTTGGGCATTTTTACATATCTCTCTTGTCACTTGCTCTTGTAATTATTTTACTTTGGCTATTGGATGGATAGATGATGCACTATCTCTAGTGGAGGCCTATTTTTTGCTTTATGGTGGATTTGCTTGGTTAAAAAGAGGTTTATATTGTTAATGCTTGGACTAGGTAAGGAATCTTTATTGCTATTGCTTTTTTTCTTGGTTACAAGGTTCATTTGTTTAAGCTTTTGGGGAGTATAAGTGCATACAACCCCACTAATTCCATTATATTTGTCTTGGAATACTTTGTTGCACAAGGAAATCCTAGGAGTAAAAGGGTTTACACCCTCCGAGGGTTTTTCCTAGCTAGCGTAGCTTGCCTTGGGGAGTAAAAGGGATTACAGCCCCAAGGAAGTAGCTCAACTAGCTCCTTAATTTTTGATACTCCACAACCCAATAGTTAAAGGCACTAATCTTCTTGCATTGGAGAAACAAAATCATTGCATTGGGATACGCAAAAGCACAATATATTGTAATTGTCTAAGTTGGAAACTTTTGCTTGTGCTTAAGGCTTGCTTGGCCCACTAGGGCGTCTCACTTCTCCAAGCATTTTTTGTTGTTGTAGTAACTTTAAGCTACAACCATTAGGGCTGCAACAAATTACTCTCTTTTTATTATTATTATAACTCACTTTTCAACTGTCAAAAGTTGCTAATTAATTGCCCCGATAATTTACTGGCTTCAATGCACTTTTTGGGTGGTTTGCTTGCTTGTTTTGTGGGTTGAAATTTTTTGTTGTAGCAATAGTTTGTTACAGTCATAAGGATAATAAAATATCTTTTCAATACTTGTTTATAACATCCTTAGTTCATTGCTAAAGTCTTGTGCTTTTATACTTGAGTTATACTAGTGATTACTAGCTTACTTCTTGCATCATCTACCTGAATTTTAATATCTTATAGCAGTTTTAATAGTCATTTACTTGCTGATATATATTTATGTTGACTGCTGCAAACAGGGACACCAAGCTTAACTTTCTTGTCCACATAACTATAAGCTTGCATACTCGTCTTTTCTTGTGTCTTGGGTAGGTACAATCATCTTCTACAGGTACTCAAGTTTCTTGGCAACTATTAATCGCTTCTAAAACTCATTTCCAAGCTATCTTCCACTTAGTATCTTGACCTATAAGGGTGTCACTTCCATCGTCTCACTTTTCATCTCATTTCCCCCTAGGGTCACCCGAGACTCCCCTTGTGTTGGATTTTTCCTTCACTAAAGCGAGGGAGGGTTTATTTGAAGTGATAGTAGTTAAACTCTCCCACCGTTATCACCATCCAGTGAATTGGGTCGGGCTTTTCCCAACTTGCAGTTTGCGTGATAACAAGATCCAACAATCCTCTTGGGATGGGTCCTTTTCCTTTTTGAAAGCCCTCTCTAACAATGGTGAATGAAGAAGTCTATGTTCTTTGAGGAAAGAACACAAACAAGTGTGATGGAAATGAATGATAGAGATGAGAGTAAGATGATTGATCTCTAATCTCATTCGTCTAGCATAACCTTGCAATTAATCCCTTCCTCAAATGTTGTCGCATGGCTTTCATTTATAGGGAAATTTTGAACTTCATGAAGAACTAGCATCAATTTGAAAGCTCTTCATTCAAAAAGAGGTCTTATTGTTTGAAAGAGACTTTGGGGGGGCAAAGTATTGATTAATGGGACGAGAGTTTGAATTCCTCTTGTACATCAACTTAAATCCACCTAAGTAAGGCATGTCACCTTAAATGCATTGAAGAGTTCGACTTCACTCATGTGAGTAGAGTTCCGTGGGTTTTGAAGGATATTCGATGTAAGGCTTGTGAGTGTCAGTGAAGGAAGGTTGTGCAAGTGTAAAAACATCGAGCCTTAAAGGTTTATTTCTTGCTCTTTGAGGTGATGTAAAGTAGCCATGAGGTAGTCACTATTATGTTGTATTCTTTCCAACTAATGATGCTTCTGAAAAATCACCTAAATGTCTCTTATGAGCAAAATTAAAGTGATAACACCACTTTTCAATTGAATGGTTGATTTTAAGGTTTTTGTTAGCAACATTATGGGTTTTTAAGGTCATGGTTGCAACATGTTGTAATTGTAAGCCAAAAAAAGGGATGATACTACTAGCACCACTTTTCAATTCAAGGGTTGTTTTTCATGTTTTTGACACCCAAAAATGTGATTTTAGGATAAAGTTCTTGTTTTGAGACCACATTTCACATGCCAATTTTCCTTCAATAATGGTGTTTGAAATCACATTTTAGGGACATAAAGATACTTCATTTTTGAAAGGGCATTGGCATCATTCACACTTAACATCACTATAATATTATAAATAATATTAATGCAATTAAATACCAAAAACAACTGTGATCTAATATATCTTTTTATTTCTGGTAGAAAGAGTGGTGAAATGCTTTTTACACCATAACTTACTACATGAACAGGAAAAATCAATGAAACAAGAAATAAAAAAGAAAAAAGAAATGAAATGAGAAACAAGGATAAAAGGGTTACAAAATATAATAAACTATATGCAATATATCAATGTATATACATAGTGACATCAATAATGTTTAAATTATTTCTTATTTTCATTTACTTAAAAAAAACAAAAACAAACATACATATGATAGATTAACAATTGGAAAAAGTTGGAAAAGTTCTCCACAGAAACTCCCATTTGTTAAATTAAATATTAGTTTATAATGGTCAATTAGAAATTAGACTTAGGCATTAATAAAGTCAAAGTGACTTTAGGTTAATTTATTTGCTTTTGGGTCAGATATTTGCTTTTAGGTTATATTTTCACTTTATCTCACATTCATAAAGTGGTTTGAATCTACTTGATTGTAACCTATATAAGAAAGCTATTTGCTCTCTTATTTCATTGATTGAATAAACATAGATAACCTTATTCAAGTTATCTTGGTTTATGTGTGTGCTCGATTTCCGTTACATGGTATCAGAGCGAGGTTAGGGCCACAGAGTCTGGGAGCACGTGAATACCTAGGGACTACTGCCGACAGTGACGGATCGAGGGATCGCCAGCGTAGCACACTCAAGGAGTCGAAAGGGTTTTTGATCAGCCGAAGCCGGGTTCATTTGATTTTTCGGTTTTAAAAGCCAAATTGGTCTGTTCTTACCCAGATTGGTGCCCAACTTCGAAGATCTCGTGTTTTTTTTTACTGCTAATTTCTTGAGTTAGCATATTTGAAGAAAAATTGGTTGATTTGGAGCTGGTTGAGGGCAGATTGCAGGTATTTTGCCATTATTCATATGCTAAGTTTAGTATTTTACGATCATCTATGGCTACATTGACCAACATCATGTTGGAAGGCAACCAAAAGTTCTCTGGGAAGAATTACAATACTTGGAAGCAACGCATGTTGGCCATTTTTGCGTACCGATGCTTGTCAGATGTTGTTTTGGGCACAAGTCCTCGTCCCATGGTTGCAGGTAAAGACCAGGAAAAGTTTGATGGCCAAGACAGAGAGGCCATGATGCTGATCAAATTGTCCGTGACAGATGAGATGCTACCTAAGGTTCAGAATGGGAAGATTGCTGCAACGATATGGAAACAGTTGAAAGAGACCCATGAGATTTCAGATAAGGGTCGAGCATTCTTTTTAAAGAATATGTTGTTCTCGATCAAGATGAGTGATGGTGCCTCTCTCCAAGAGAACTTACTCAAGATCAAGGACATCCGAGAGCAGTTGGAGGCCATTGGTCGGAAGATGGCAGAAGAGGACATGATGGTGATCACGTTGAACAGCTTGCCAGGGTCCTACAAGCACTTCATTGAGACCCTGAACATCACAGCTACAGACGTTGACCTGAAGTTTGGAGAGCTATCCAATAACTTCTTGCAGCAGGACAGGTGGAAGAAGCAATTTGGGAGCAACAGTGAGACAGAGGGTTCAGAACAGGCCTTTGCAGCCAAAGCTAAAGGCAAAGGCAAATGGACAAGGAAACCTGGTCCAGGCAATGATGAGGATGCCACCAAAATCTTGAAGACCATCACTTGTCATTATTGTGGCAAGACTGGCCATATGAAGAAGCACTGCAGAAAGCGGTTGGCAGATCAGAAGCACAACCACAGAGGGTCTCAACAGAAGGCCCATGTCGCAGAGCACACAGAGGAGGAGGAGACAACCTTCTATGCCTTTATGGCCTGTACACAAGCAAATCAGTCCAAGTCATCTGCTTGGTTTGTTGATTCAGGCGCATCCAGACATGTCACTAATCGAAAAGATTGGTTCACAGAGTTTACACCTAGTCCATCCAAAGACTCCGTGATCTTCGATGGAGGTGAGGAGTATAATATAGTCGACAAGGGGAATGTTCAGATTTCCTTCAGAGGAAAGATGCTTATGTTTCTCAACGTCCACTATGTGCCAGGTATGAAGCTTAATATGCTCTTAGTTAGTCAGATTACGAGGCACTCTCCTCACTTGGATGTCAGCTTTAGTAATCACAAGTGCTATATCGTTGACAAGAATACCAAGAAGATCGTTGCTCTTGGTGTGGAGGACCATGGTCTGTTTAGATTGGTGGATATTGGGCAGGGCAGAGAGCATGCACTAGCAGTGAAGAGTGCATCAGACATCTGCACACTATGGCATCAGAGGTATGGGCACCTCAATTTTAACTACCTCCCTCAGTTGGCACGAGAGAAACTGGTAGATGGACTTCCAGACATTCAACAGAAGATTCAGGGAGTTTATGGAGCTTGCCAGGCAGGGAAGCAATATCAAGCGCCATTTGATGAAGGACAAGCTTGGAGAGTGCAGAGGGTCCTTCAGTTGGTTCATGCAGACATATGTGGACCAATGAACACGACATCAATCACCGATGCCAGGTATTTTCTTCTGTTTGTTGATGATTTTAGTAGGAAAATGTGGGTGTATTTTTTGAAGTTGAAGTCTGACGTGTTTAAAGAATTTCAAAACTTTAAAGCATTAGTCGAGAATGAGTCAGGTTGTCATATTACCTCTCTTAGATATGATAATGGTGGAGAATTCTGCTCCAAAGAATTCAATAATTTTTGTGCTAAACATGGGATCAAGAGACAATACACCACACCCTATACTCCACAACAGAATGGGGTGGTTGAAAGGCGAAACCGCACTATCACAGAGATGTCCAGATGTATGTTGCAGAACAGGTGTGTTCTTAACAGGTTTTGGGCAGAGGCAATGTTCACAGCAGTGTACTTGCTGAATAGATCTCCCACGATGGAGGTAAAGCATAAGACTCCAGAGGAAGCATGGTCTGGAAGAAAGCCCAAAGTAAGTCACTTGAAGGTCTTTGGTTCTACTGCTTACACTTGGATTAGTCGAGAATGAGTCAGGTTGTCATATTACCTCTCTTAAATAAGATAATGGTGGAGAATTCTGCTCCAAAGAATTCAATAATTTTTGTGCTAAACATGGGATCAAGAGACAATACACCACAACCCTATACTCCACAACAAAATGGGGTGGTTGAAAGGCGAAACCGCACTATCACAGAGATGTCCAGATGTATGTTGCAGAATAGGTGTGTTCCTAACAGGTTTTGGGCAGAGGCAGTGTTCACAACAGTGTACTTGCTGAATAGATCTCCCACAATGGCGGTAAAGTAGAAGACTCTAGAGGAAGCATGGTCTGGAAGAAAACCCAAAGTAAGTCACTTGAAGGTCTTTGGTTCTACTGCTTACACTTGGATTCCAGCTGCGAAATGAACCAAGTTAGATCCGAAGAGTAAGAAGATGATGCTTACAGGGTACAACGACACCCATAAAGCTTACAAATTAGTTGATGTTGACACTGATAAGGTGAGCTTTAGCAGAGATGTTGTTGATGAAGAGGTTGGACCCTTCCATACTCCTCCCACATTCAGAGTTACTGACCAGAAGTCATTGAAGATTCAGGTGTCAAGCTTTCGATAGCTCCACCTGAATGGGGGAAAGATTTTGAGCATGATGATGAGGAGTCAGAACAGGATGAGTCTCCTAGGTCAGTCATATCAATACATTTTGAAGCAGGAAGCCCAAGTCATGGTGGCAATACTGAGTTGGAAGCTAGGGATTCCAAAAGACCCAAGTGGTGGCACAACACCATTGGAGATGTTCGAATAGGAGAGATGATCGAGGGAAGATCATCACGAGGTAAGAGTAAACAACAGACTGGCACATTCAACTTTGCTCTTATGGCCAATATTCAAGAGATCTATGAGCCTCAGGTATTCAAGGAAGCAAAAGGAAGACCTGAATGGGAAAAGGCCATGGAGGTCGAACATGAAAGTTTGATGAAAAATCAGACTTGGGATCTCACAGCTCTTCCATCAGGAAAGAAACCCATTGGCTGCAAATAGGTGTACAAGGTCAAGTACAAGGCAGATGGTACACTTGACAAGTACAAAGCACGATTAGTTGTGAAAGGATTCTTTCAGCGAGAAGGCATTGACTATGATGAGACTTTTGCTCCTACAACGTAGATGAGCACTATTCGTCTTGTTCTAGCCATGGCAACACAACAAGGCTGGAAGGTCCACTAGAAGGATGTAAAAAGTGCCTTCCTCAATGGAGATTTGAAGTAAGTGGTATACATGTGCCAACCAGAGGGGTTTCAGGGTGCANTCAGGAAAGAAACCCATTGGCTGCAAATAGGTGTACAAGGTCAAGTACAAGGCAGATGGTACACTTGACAAGTACAAAGCACGATTTGTTGTGAAAGGATTCTTTCAGCGAGAAGGCATTGACTATGATGAGACTTTTGCTCCTACAACGAAGATGAGCACTATTCGTCTTGTTCTAGCCATGGCAACACAACAAGGCTGGAAGGTCCACTAGATGGATGTAAAAAGTGCCTTCCTCAATGGAGATTTGAAGTAAGTGGTATACATGTGCCAACCAGAGGGGTTTCAGGGTGCAGGGAAAGAGCATCTAGTTTGCAGACTAAAGAAGGCTCTATATGGTCTGAAACAGGCACCGAGGGCGTGGTACATCAATATTGACAGGTATTTGGTTCAGCAAGGGTTCCAACAGAGTCCTTCAGATTCCAACTTATATGTCAAAAGAGTTGGTAATGAGATCATTCTTCTGGTTGTTTATGTGGATGATATCATTATTACAGGTAGTGAGGAAGATGCAATTACATGGATCAAATCCAACATCAACAGAGCATTTGACATGACAGATCTAGGCCTCCTACACTATTGTCTGGGTGTAGAAGTTTGGCAAACGAGGAGCAACATTTTTGTCTCACAAGCAAAGTATGCCAAGAGTTTGCTGGATAAGTTCAGGATGGAGGATTGCAAAATCTCCTCTACACCTATGGAGAAAGGGCTGAAACTTTCAGCCAAGACTGACTCAAAGGCAGTCAGTGAGTCACTATACAGACAACTAGTGGGCAGCTTGATATATCTTACAGCCACTAGACCTGATCTGAGTTTCACTGTGAGCTTCATTTCCAGATTTATGACAGCGCCAAAAGTAGAGCACTGGACAACAACGAAACGAGTGCTGAGATATGTGAAAGGGACACTTGACTTTGGTATTCTGTATAGCAGGAGCAAAGACCCGAGGTTGTGTGGGTATACAGATTCAGATTGGGCAGGTTCTGTTGATGACAGAAAATCCACTTCTGGATATGTCTTCAACCTTGGCACGGGTGCAGTCACATGGACCAGCAAGAAACAACATGCAGTCGCCCTTTCATCGACAGAAGCAGAGTATCAAGGAGCATTGAAAGGTGCATGCGAGGCAGTTTGGCTCAGGAGGATGTTATCAGATATGCAGATGTAGCAGAGAGAGCCTACACCCTTGTTCTGTGACAATCAAGGGGTAATGAAACTTGCCAAGAATCCAGTCTTCCACGAGCGTACCAAACATGTTGATACACACTGTCACTTCATCAGACAACTTGTAGAATATGGAACTATTGAGTTGCAGTATTGTCCTACAGAGGATCAAACTGTAAACATTTTCACCAAGTCTTTGGGTCCCGAAAAGCATGTAAAATTTCAAAAGAAACTTGGTGTAGTGAGTAGATTGACCATTAAGGGAGAGTGTTAAATTAAATATTAGTTTATAATGGTCAATTAGAAATTAGACTTGGGCATTAATAAAGTCAAAGTGACTTTAGGTTAATTTATTTGCTTTTAGGTCAGATATTTGCTTTTAAGTTATATTTTCACTTTATTCCACATTCATAAAGTAGTTTGACTCTGCTTGATTGTAACCTATATAAGAAAGCTATTTGCTCTCTTATTTCATTGATTGAATAGAGACAGATAACCTTATTCAAGTTATCTTGGTTTCTGTGTGTGCTCGATTTCCGTTACACCATTAAGTTATTGCATAAGGTTTTATTGTAATATTGTCTCAAACAAACCAAAAAGAAAATATATATTTTTTCTATTTCCAATACTTTATTTAAATTAATAATCAAAATCACCTTATTTTTAAAAACGGTTAATTATTGAAAAAAATTGCAAAATTAAAGTTAGTCAATAGTTAGTCAATATTCATTGTTTGGAAATGAAAGGCAAATGGGCCACATACATGAACTTCCATCTCTTCATAGTAAATGTTTTATTTTACAATTGTAAAAAATAACTCAATTTCAAAAGTATTGGCTATCCCAAAGCATTCGACAATTGTTTGTCAGCACCACATACAAAGCTCAACTACAATATCAAATCGAAACACTGGTATTAGTTTATGAACAGAAAAAACACTCGGTTTTTCCATGGCTTGTAGATTTAGAAAGAACGGTGAAAAAGAGGCCTTCCATCTCAACAACCATATTTCTAAAGTGGAATTAGATTAAAAATTTCAGTAAACTCGCATAGAATAATAGATGCAATGATTCTCAACTACTAAGTAGGAGAACCGAAACTAATTGTCAATTTGTTTATCAATTGAGCAACCCAATTACTAATGGAATTCATAGAAAGACACGAGGACTGTTTCCCCAGGTAATCACTTGGACATAATAATGAATAACATGGTTTGTGAATGAGAAGGTTTTCTTCACATAATTGATTCAGCTTTTGAATTAATTTTACATATTAATGCTTCTTGTAGTGTCAAAAGTTGTTAAATTGCTTATATCACTGTAAAGGACCAAACTTGAAGCATAAACAACAATAGAAGCTGGAAATAATTTCATTTGGCAAAAGGATCTTTGTTCCTTTGGAATCTGATGCTATCTCCAGTGACTTTTATGGACCTCGCAATCCATGGTGACAATGTGGGTGCCTGACAACTTTAAACACAGTTATATTACAAAATGGTCAATAAGCATGGGTTTGCATTGTGCGACCTCCTATTGAATGGTAGAGTTACATTTTTAAATCAGGTCATGGTGAGTATGAGTCAAGATTTGGGCCACAACTTGCTTTTGATTTTAAGTGGGACACTGGGAGTTAACCTGAAATGAATAGATTGAACAATATCAAAGGCAATACAATCTAGGAAAAAATAAATGTTGCATTTCAACTAATGTTTTAGGATGCTTTTCCATTGGCCTGCTTATGGAAGGGCCACAGATTAACAAGACGTTCTAAAACTCCACCACTCTTTGTAAACAATCCTGAAAAAGCTTGTGGAGCCGCTGCTGGAGGGAAGTCTTCTGCTGGCATTGCAAATGGACGCATCATATTTTCTAGCTTGTCAAGTGTTAGGCAAGAGTCTGCCTCCTGCAATCTCTCTGGACCCATAATAGGAAGGGTGTGATCTCGATAACGTGGGGAAGCCTGTCAGGATATATAAATTTAAGCATCCAATCAGAAAAGGAACAGTATCCTAGCAACAACATCTGTAATAAAAAGAGTCCTTATGCAGGATTATAAACAGTGCAGAATTAAATGTCTATACAAAAAACCTTGAAATTGAATCGTATCAAAAAGATATACCTCGAGAGGACTGAGACCTGCACCGCTGCTATATGTCAGTTCAATACGGAACCTCCGTGGATCTTCTAGTGCTACCTGCATTTATTCAAGCAGCCTTCTAATCAATTGTGCTGTTGATGAACAAGCCAAATAGAAATTGGTAAAAATTCTAGAAACTCATGGCATTGTCGTTGAAAAGCATTTCGTGCCATAGAAAAGTAGTCAGGCTGCTAAATGTTGAATATGGTACACGGGAAAATAGGAATGGGCATTCTAGAATAACTACCATAATTAACGCAGGAACCGGCAGACTGGACTCCAATACAATGAAAAAGGACAGAATTTACATTGCATTTTGCAAAGAGGGAAAAAATCTTGTAAATGCTCAAGAGAAGACTACTAGCATTAATGGTTGTCTTAAAATAAGACTGATAACCTTAATGCTTTATGTCTAGACGGCTATCATAAATATTAAAATTAAATACACATCGTTTTTGCTTGGATCACCAACTTGAAGAAAGAAACTTACGTCACAATAAGATCTTTCTTTATGTTTCAAATTCATGTATATAGTGAAAGATATGAAGTCATTTAAAGAAATACAAAGACAGATTTCATCGATGAAAAGTTAAATGACAACACAAAGGAATGTTACCAGTTTACACTGATGATTATATACAGAGTAATAAGAAAAGTAGGTTTATGTATCTTCTGAAATAAATCCAAAATTTAAAATACTGATGGATGAAAAAGACTGTTCTTCTCAACAGAGTAATTGAAGAAGAAGCATATGTAGAACAACCTCAAGGTTTTGAAGTATACCAGAAAGAGACCCATGTATGCAGATAGAAGGCCACCTTGTATGGATTCAAGCAACCCGGTGCAGAGCATCTCATGTACAGCAGAAGCATGGTGAAAACTTCCTATGACAGAGGAAGTCTATCGAAATGGTTCTTCAGAAGTCCGGTATGATGAATTGCAAATCCATGGTAAACTCCCATGATGATAGATCTGAAGAAGTTGAGAGACTCTGATCCAGTAGACCCGTCCCTGTGTCGGTAATTGATTGGAACCTTGATGTATTCGATGAATACTAGGACGGACATTTCCTTTGTTGTAAACTTGCTGAGCCAATTCCAGGTGGAACCTAGCCATGAGAATTGAATAATTGCAAAGCATGCCTTGAAATATCTTCGTGGGACGTTTGAGTTATGATATACAACTGCATGGATTTATCGATTCAGATTGGGCAAGGAGTGAAGATAACAGAAGAAGTACTTATTGGATATGTTTCAGTTTGAGCTTTTCCACGATATCATGGGCTAGTAAGAAACAAAAGTTTGTTGCACTCAACATTGCAGAATCAGAGTATATTGCAACTTGTGATTCTTGTACGGAAGCAGTGTGGCTCCATAAGTTAGTTTCTGGACTGTTTGATCAGGGGCTAGATTCGACCGTGATATATTGCAATAACCAAAGCTGTGTGAAGCTCTCAGAGAACCCGGTGTTCCATGACAAGTCGAAGCACATTGAGATCAAGTACTATTTTCTCCGTGATAAAGTCCAGAGGGGAGAAGTGGTTCTCCAATATATCTCCAATGATGAGCAGATAACAAATATTTTGGTAAAGCCTCTGTCCAAGATGAAAAGTTTGCGTACTTAAGGGACAAGCTGGGACTTGTGGAGACGACTTCCTTATTGGAAAGGGAAGTGATTACTCCCCAGGTTGGGAGGGAGCACTGATATGTTATTGATATATGGACAGTGATTTACCAGTTTGGAAAATGGTCCAAGTTGGGCAGTCACTTTCTAGTCCGGAAAGTGGTCCAAGATTTCTGATGGACAATCATTTTCCAGTTCGGAAAATGGTCCAGAACGGACAGATATTTTTGTAAGGAAAATGGTCTGATAGATTAATGATTTACCATAGACAGCGATTCCCCTTATGGCCAGTGTGAGGGAATGGTCTAGGACAGTCATTCTCCTTGGCAGTCACTCTGAGAAGTGGTCAAGCAGAATGGTTCGCCTCTCTAGGAAGTCATTCTTTCGAAGTTCAGTCATTCCCTAGGGAAGACTCATTCTCTCCAGGTTGCACTGTGAATCGTGTCGGAAGAATGGCCCAGTTAGGTTGAATGGTCCAAGTTCAACAATCAGGGACAATTATTCTTCTATGTTTGGGAAGAATAGTCCAGATAGCCCATGGATGATGTTTAACTTTCTAAGGGAAGACGCTCTTCCAAATCTCACAAACGTGAGTGGAGGAATGGACCAGATGACCCAGTTTATATCGCGATATTGTTGATGCAGGTTGATATCGGATGATATGATTGTTGTGGAGACTGTATGTCTCTAGACAATAGTTGTATGTTACTATGGTGGATGTGATCCACTGGTAGTGACTATATATCACTGGTTAGTAGCTATGTGCTACTAGGAGTGGTTGTGTACCATAGGATAGTAGTTGTATACTACTATGAATAGACACAATTGTGTTCTATTGGATGGCATTGTTGTGATTGCCATGGAGACTATCTAGTTAGATAGTGATGCTGGTGCTCGTGATTTGATAATGAGATAGCCTGTGTGGCTATTATGATGCTACCGGTTGAATGGTCTGTTTGTGCTCAAGACCATTGCCTTTAATACCTCCCTAGCTAGGAGAGAGTGTTGATATTACAGTAGTTGCGGGAGGTATTAACCTCTACATGTAACCTTTGACGAGACTAGAATATTCTAGGAAGCAAGAGAAAGCCTAAAATGTTGGATAATAACCCTATAAGACAAGTCGGCTCAAGAGAATAATTAATATTAAGTTATTATCCTCCAGGAAGAGAAGTCGACCCAGTTAGGTGACTTGAAGCAGTATAAATAGAGGGCGCTAGAGCTCATTTTTACTCACTCACCCTCACAATTGCATAAGGATAAGTGGTGAGCATGACTAGAGGAGAGCTGCAGTTGTTGCAGTAGTGACTTGGTCTTTGGTTATGGTTGGACTTTCTACCTGGTTATGGTTTGGACTTTCTGCTTGGTACGCTAGCTTTGGAGAGAGGTGCGCTACCTTGGTTGGCTATTGGTTCTAGAGTTTGCTTCCGAAATTATTCTATCTGTCAAGGTTAAGGTGCTCAGGGGTGGCCTTTGTGCCTATGGTTGGGTGACAATATTGCTATATTGTTTACGGTGAAACGAGCACACCTATTATTCTAACAATTTGGCCCCAAACTTGTTCCACAAGTTATCTATTGCCCCCGATCTACAGTTTGACAGATTTTTCATGAGATTTGGAGGCTATCTTCAAGGAGGCCAAAATCTAAGGTATTTCCAACCAGTTAGGGGATATTCCAGCACCAGATCCAGCCATTGAAGGGCGCATTTGAATCAGAATCTGACGATTTCATCTTGCAAGGGAAAGAAAGTGATATTGTCTTGATCATTATTCAGTTATTGGAGAGTCTTGAGACTCTATACCTCTTCATCTTTGTATATGAAGGAGAATTACACCCCAAATCTCCTTATTTTGGCTATATTGTACCAGATCTGCAGATCTATGCATGAAGATCAACTTATACTATTAAATAAAGGTCAAATCTGAAGTTTCTTGCTATACTTGTTGTGTTTTCTTATATCTTATGGTATTTCTCTAGCATTGTTTATCTTCTATGCTATTAAAACTTATCCCTAAGCACCTAGTGTGCAACTTCTCAAGAAAACCTGCAAAACAAAACAAACAAAATCAGATCTAGCTTCAGATTGCCCAACAAAACAACTTGGGAACATTACAATATATATATAGTTCTGACAATCTCCTCTTTAGTACTTATATACTTGCGCTCTTATATTCTCTTGTGTGAGTATTTGTATTGTTAGCACTATGCTCATTTCATTTGGCATTAGAACCAAACAATCACATCCTCTACATCTAGTCACCTATAGGGTTTCCATCTCACGTCCTTTCTAGATCTAACACCGTTAAGATTCTTAGAATCAAGGCCTTGGATGTAGCCTCCTTAGAGGGTGTTCACCTCTTAACCTTTGCTCAATTCATGCTCTTCAACAAGCTTTGAATTTTTGTTCTCGCATTACTTGGTTTGTAGGTTTGGAGCTCTGTAGCATTGAATGAGTTATACCCTTGAGAAATAGACCTTTAGTATCTTTTGAATGCCTATTTTACGATGTAGTTTTTTTTTACCTAGGAACTAGATTGATATTGCACTAGCACCATTGGAAGCCATGTTTGGACATCATTTCCATGTTGGGGTCATTATAGAAATTATGAAAAATATTGAGGAAGTTACAATGATTTTAATTTGCGCTTTTGTTCAACCTCACAACCCTCATGGAAAAGGAAGATGCAATTGAGCATAAGCTTCTCTTTTTTTTACAAACCCTAGATCTACTTCCTTGTTTTCAAGGCAGACCCACAATGACAATTAGATTTTTGTGCAAGCTCTTGCACAACAACAATAAGAATTCACATGGCAGAAAAAACAATTTCAAAACTAAAAGTGGGAAACCATGATGGCCATGTTCAAGACCATGTAGTCGGTTCTCCAACAATCGTTGGTTTCCACCTCTATGACATTTTTCACAATGTCCACAACTCTTGCCATTAGAGAAATTTTGAGGTCTAAAATGGGCCTCCTAAGGAAAATAATAAGAAATAGTTAAAATAATAAAATAAGAGTTCTACATTTTCAAAGGGAAAGAAAGAAAACTGCTTTTCTAAATCATATTTTCAACTTATATTCTTCTATGTTTGCTCAAATTTCAAGTGTAGGCACTTGTTGAATGCAAAATGAAATTTCACATCCAACGAGTACCCACTTTGCATACTTTTAATAAACCCACAACGAGATAAACTGGAAATACATCATGAAGGGTAGTTTTCTATCCTCCTTCACCTCAATGGTGAATTTAATGTGCTCAAAAACACTGTTGAGGTGTGTCAAGAAATCATCAAATCTTTCCTTCCCATATTGCCCTTTTGCAAAGATGTCATTCACATATCTCTTCCATTCATCTAGGGTGAGTGGAAAAGAGTTTATGGCCCTTGCTTCAAAGCGTTCCATATAGATATCCATAACCACTAGAGATTTGGGGGAGCACATAGAAACACCATGAAATTGTTTATAGATTGTACACTTGAAACTGAAATATGTTGACTTTAGACATCTTCACCAATTTTGCAGTCACAGTGTCAGTGATGCTTTTAATCACAATAATGGCGTCATCCACTGGGACCTTGGTGTAGAGTGACACGATGATGCACGAGCATCGTCAGCAAACACACGTGGAGAGACAACTCAAGGCCTTAGCGCACCTTTGAATCATTTCAGAATCTTAACCGCTGGCGTTCCCGTGCAAATCTTTTCTGAAATGATCGAAAACTGAAGAAGATCAAATGCTTGGGAGTTGAATGATCATGAGTGATCTGGGAGTTTCACTCCTGGTCTTGAATGTAACGGAAATTAAGTAGCAGTTAGTTTTTCTAGAGTAGACGAGTAGTCAGGGGGGAAACCCTAAGAACCCTCTGAAATAAATAGAGGTTTTGTATGCCCGAATGAGGTTGTTGCAAGTTAGTAGGAGTTTGTTGTGATTTAGTTGTTGTTGAGTTTTGTTGTTGTTTTATCATAGCATAGCCATTTTACTTTTGGAATGAATATAACAGAGGAAACTTGATCCAAATGCATGGTGTTGCTATTGTTTACAATTCCCTATTATTTTGTTTTCATGAATGAATGAGTTATGTTGTTGAGTATATGAAACTGTGAAGTGTTTAGATAAGTTTCAATTGTTCTCTTCGTTGAGTTCATGCAAGGTGTGCATACGGTCCGCAAGGAGTGCGTTGACAGAGTTTGTTTCGACTCAAAAGCTCAGAAGAGATAGTGCGAACTTCCCTTTGCAAGGAGTGCAAAGTGACTACTGCAAGGTGTGCACAGTCATACGTACGAACTTAAGTCTTGCGTGAGAAACTGTTGCAAGGAGTGACAGAGTCTGTTTCGACTCATAAGCTCAGAAGAGATTGTTAGAATTCGGGCAGTAAAGCAGAACAAAAGTGTCTTTTTAAAATTCAGTGAGAAAAACAACTAGATCTTATATTCAGAAAACAAATTTATATAGCTAGAGCAGAGAAAGCAACAAGTGTGCTCAGATCTAAGCTAGTTTAGATATAGCTAAAAGTAGATCTAGGATAATTAACAAAACTTTTCTTCCAGATCTAATCTAGAGAAGATATAGATCAGTATCTAAATCTAGA
>SNQJ01S0012577.1:0-31689 GCA_010110895.2 Picea sitchensis | reverse complement strand
ATTGAAACTAACTCCTAGAACTGTAATTAAAATCAACTTAGTAACTTAGGGACAACCCCCCTTGGCTTCCCTAGGAGTAAGCCTAGACGGAAGAAGTTCCTGTCAAGGTGACAGTGTGGGCAGGGACTTAGACATTGTGTCTCAGAGGGCACACTAAGTGAGCGGGACTTAGCTCACGTCTGCAAGTGTGCATTAGGGCGACAACAGAACCACTTCGCGATAAGCAATTGGGAGATCAGCAAAGAGATAAGCTTTGATAACTTGATAAGCTTTTGAGCCACAACTTCTACAGCAGATTTGGATTCAATGTAATACAAAAAAAATGGATGGGAAAAATGATCATACTTTCCAATCATCAATGTCCATTGTCAAAACTAAAGATACATGCCCGGAATATCCCCGAAATATGCCCAGAACATCCCTGAAATCTATCAAGAACATCTTTGAAATCTGCCCAGAATGTCTTGGAGATGGCCAGCATGTCCCTGAGTCCCTGATGAAGTCCCCATCAGTTTGGGGACGTTTTCTAGGGTTCTCCAAGTCCCCGAAATGTCGGAACAATAAGTACAGGGTTATTCTTGGGGGGGACAGGTCCCTGTGCAACATAGCTAATAGGTGATACAATAACAAGCAGGTTTGGTGCCGATGACACCCCTAGTTGGAATTTCATGTCAACCTCTATGTGGAAAAATTGAGTTTTAACTGATAGAATAGGTGATAACAAGTAGGCTTGGTGCCCAACAACACCCCTAGTTGGAATTTCTTGTTAACCTTTGGTGATACAATGCCAATAGATTCAATCTTTTATTAATGTGTGCACCTTAAAAACTCTACAATCCATACTGGTTCTATCCATATTCAGGTTGAAAGCAATCACTTCATAGGATAGACATAAATCACTATAACCAAATAAGAATGATATAAATATGATTTGTATATTGAGTTATGATGAGAAAGATGTATAGGATACAATGTCAATAAATTCAATTTTATTCATTTTTTTGTTAATGTTTGCAACTTAAAAAAACTCTACAGTCCATGCTGGTTCTATCCATATTCAGGTTGAAAGCAATCATTTATGTCTATCCCATGAAGTTGAACTTTTATTTCCTAGATGATAAAAATATTATTTAGCCAAGAAAGCATACAATGAGTAAAATATAAATAGAAAAAAGGTTTTCGCGGAGGATAAAGAGCCAGGTCGAATAAAGACAATTTCAGAATTGTTATTTGTATGGATCAGGAATCTATGTTATAGAAATCCAAAATAGAATCTATGGATTGGTTAGAATATTCCCCAATTACACAGAGTAACAAAAAAAAACAGGAATGGTCATTTCAGAAGGTAGAAAAATGTGGGCCTAGGAAAGTGAAAATAAATGTATACATACTGATGTAAAGTACAGCCGAGTTCGGACATGTCGTTCAGGAGTCTTGACATTTGCATACCTGGCAACAGTAGCAGGAGTAACAGTTTTGAAATAAATATTATTTTCAGGTGATGACCAATATATAAATATGATTTTCAAGTGAAAATATCAGTGGTAGTGCATCGAAAGGAGTCATTGACTTATCTCTTATATAGCATAATAATGACAGGGTTTATTTATTTTTCTTAAGGAAGGAAATTTTATTTTCTTTACCCTTTTTCTTCAGGCAGAGGACAGGAAGGAAACTTACTTTGGATCTAAACGATATTGTGTCTCTTTACCATCATGATCTTCTGGATCCAAAGCCTGTTCATTTGATTTTCTTGAATCATCAGACATTCTCCTACATCTCTTCGCAGAATCACATTCATCATCACCAAAATTAGAAGATATGTCAGAGGATTCTTGAGAGTGCTTCAGTTCTGCAACACTAAGAGCTTCTTGGCGAGTGTTTCGAAGATCAATCAGTATCTTTCCAAGCAATCGGCGTGCAATCTGCAAAAGATCAGCACTGTGTTGTTATATTAAGTAAAAACAAGGCAATGATTTTCTTTAGAAACTGATAGAAGTATTGATTAGTCAAATGTACTTTTTTGAGATGTTGCTTTGTGCTTAGTCTATCAATACACATGAATAGGGCGCTAGAGTCTTGCTTCTCTTTAACAATATCTTGAAATACGATATCTCTAGTAAGTTAGTAACCACTTGTATCTCTCACTTAACAGTTCAACCCTGAGCTTTATCTGAGAAAAAATTTAGTCAGAGGTTTATGCATTTTCACAGTAAATAACGTCTTATACGAAAGAGAGGAAATAATTTTAAATGAGAGTCTTAACAGGAAACCAACCAGGAGGCATGCTGTTCAACACATACAACTGGTTATGCTTCATCACGAGTAGCATATAAAAACTACTGTAAATGTTTTTTGCCAGGAAAAAAGCTCAACACAACTATTATATCTAAAGAATACAATGTACACAAGCATAAAAAACAAACCAAGTGATACCACCCTCCATACATCTAAAATCGTACTAAGTGATGTGAGAGATATTAAGACCCATGCACAGGCAGAAAAAAAAAGGCAAAGACAGGAGCATCTTTAGGTAAAAAGAAAGTTTAAAGATTCCGGGAAAGATGGCAAGAACCATCTCAAGAAAGAAGAATGAGCGATTGTTTATGCATTTCTTTCACCAGAGCTGAGAAAGATGGTAAAAGCCATCCAAAAGGGCCTTTGCAATTGGGTGAAAAGTTAAAATAAAGAAGCTACAAATGTGGAAATCATAACAGTCCAGTGACTAATGTTTAGGGTTAGATGGGATAGGAGTAAAAATAAAAGGGAATCTTAGTCAGTCAAGATCCCTATATAATTAAGACCTCTATTCTGACATGGGATAGAAGTAAAAATAAAAGGGAATCTTAGTCAGTCAAGATCACAAGCATCTTCCTACTGCATCAAGACCAACACGCATTATGTATCGAAATTCCAAGTAATCTATACTGACAACCAGCAGGTGCTGGAAAAGAATAGACCAGACATGCATTAGTAGTAAGTACGAGCACATTTCCAGTGAAGGCACAAATAGCCAGCAAGAACACACTGAAAATTTTCAAGCATGAAAAACATTAGAAGGCACGACACTAAAAATAAAAGAAAATGGATGAACTATAATGCTTAATAAGTAAAGTCAATAATGATTAGACAAACCTATCTTGTTTTATATAGATAGAGGCATAATTTCAAAGACACATCAGATGGTTGAATCTTTATAAACAAAAATTTGAAAACTCTAACAGTGCATTTGTAAACAAAAATTGAAGATTCTAACAGTGTATGTATCAGGTTGACAAAATGTAATACAGCTTTATTTGGACAACCGTACCTTTGAGCCAATTTTGAGTTTATGCTCAGGATTAATGCCATATTCATTAGGAATAACTCCATCTGCAAGCAACTGCACTTTGAAAATAAATTATGATCGTTAGAAGCTAAAGGACAAATTGTCATGTTGATTAGAGATTATGTTCATCGTTGATTCTCTACTTGACAATTCAGTATGAGGAATAACCCCACAAAAATAGCTATCCCCTACTGTTTAGGTATAGATTGACCTGAATTGCACCTCATTATAAATGTAAACATACCTGAGTCACTTTGAAGAGTTCATCCAAGCCATCAAGATGCAAGTGTGCATTGTGTATGAGGTCATACCTATAAGAAGATATCAATGCAATTAAGAAAGAGGTAAACTACAACATAATCATGTTTTTTTGTAAAGTCATCTATTAGGCAGTAAAAAGGAATTTGATTTATCCAACTCTTTTAAACCACAAAATCAACGACTTTCAAAAATGAGACAAATCTAAAGAATGAAAATGATTGTTTACGAAAAGTGTTTGGGAAAGATATTATCAATTTTGAATATACACACGCGAGAAAAACTTAAAGAATGAAAATGATAGTTTAGAAAAAGTGTTTTTAGTGTTAGATTGTGAGTCCCTAGACAATCACAAAGTCCGAGATCACATTCATATGAGTTGTAAACCTCATCTATTCATGAGGTGTTGACATGGTCCATTGATGAGTTGTCAATGAGATCTAGATCTAGATCTGGTCTATCTATATACTATAAATTCGCACAATTTTATTGATCAGGGAAAAAGATTATTACATAGTGGGAGAGAGGCAGAGCATATATATAACCTCTTAGGCCTTATCTCAATATGCCAAGTGTCCTTGACCAACAACTCAAGGATAATCACAATGACAAGGATATGACAAGGCCGTGACAAGGCCAACCTAGGAAATACACAACTTCTAGAATAACTTTATTAATCAGGGAAAAAATACTTAACTAAATAAATTTTAGGATAATTAGGCTAACATTTAGAAAGAAACTATATACACACGCACATCGAAAGTGCTCTTTTAAACTCGAGGAAAGAATTACAAGTAGTCTAAAGAGGTCAGGCATCACAACTGACCTGATTGAATAAGTGAAATAGTTCTTAAGGTGTGAACCATTGAACACAAGCATTTTCAATCAGCTAAAATGCTATAATAGATGTATACTCCTATCCAAGTTACTAAGAACTTGCACTTGGTTTCAACCATTTCTTCATGTCTTTGAGGGCATTAAATTTTGGTGGACAACTTGACATGCCACCATCTTCACCGCAAAACCACAAACACATTTATTATGGATGAATAATGACCAAAATATATTTCAAAGAATAACTTACTTTAATATTGTATTCTTTACAAAGCATTGGCACCCTACAACCACAACTTCATACACATATGTGTTTATACATCAATATAGAAATAGAATAGTTAAAATGCCATGACCCTACTCAAAATAATTACCTTTTCGAATGAGAAGATGAATGCAAGTAGTGACCATCTCAAACATCCCATGGACGAAAAAACATGTTCAATGCCACTTGACATGAATGTCCTTAGAATAGCTACACTCCCGTAAAATATCTATCATTACCATTAAACTTGAAGAGGTAAATAATATTACCTGAAGGTGCAACTCAGGGATCCAGATAATATTCATTGCACATAACAACTTTAATTCCAAATATTATGTTGAATGCTATGATTTCAATGGAAACAAAAGTTATGCTTTTCCCTAGAAAAAAAATGATATTTGGCAGTGGAATGATCTTGAAATTGATATTTGGCAGAAAAATGATTTTCACAAAGTCTCTAACTTGTTGTGTGCATTCAATTATGAATGTTTTCAATTTTATTTATTTTTTGGTAACTTCTTTATGAATGTTTTCAATTTTCTTTTTCTTTTTTTAAAGGATAGGTCACCAACCAATGATAATAAAATTGGAGAAAAAGTCAAAATTTGAACAATGTGTGGTCAGAAAAACAATAACAAAAATACATTTCAATGAACAACTTTTTTTGATACTTTATGTTTTACAAATCTTTGGCATCTTACAACAACAAGTTCATACATATGTGATCAATATAGAAATAAAATGATTAATGTGCCATGGTCCCTGTTCAGAATGATTACCTTATTAAGTGAAGGGATGAACATGACCATCTCAAATATTCTCATCGTCAATGCCATTTGACATTGCAAATGAAACACATAATTTTAGCTTACAAATTTATAACTCTACTCCAATAAAATATTTATTGGAGTATTTAAATTTGGTGAAAAAATAAATAATAACACTCAAAAATGAATTTTAGCGGCATAAATTAAGGAAAAGTTTTTAATGTTATTGCAAATGAAAACCTAACATACATACTTTCCATAGGAACAAGAAAGCCATGAATATCTATATGGAATCCATGCTTTGTTGAAGAACTCTACCATGGAAAGACATTACCATAATTGGCAGTGAGTTCCTATGAGAATAAAAGAAAATGGTTTAGAGTTTACTAGCTTACTTGCACGAGTCATAAACATCTGGGATCTGCGTGATATCAAACCGGCTGCATCCAGACAAAGAATTTACCATGAGGAAGAATTATAACTTTTTTACTTGTATCCACCCTTAGATTAACTTATATTGATATTTCAGCATTACTAACACAAGTGGGCTACAATAACTAGTGCTTCGATGCTTAGAAAAAGAACTCCCAAATACGTTTCTGGAGGCATAACAAAAGAATATGAATCACATATTGTGGACTATACATACTCCTTTCTTTCATTGTACAAGTCTCGTTCCAGCTTTTTCCAGCGCGCAAACATTAAGAGGAATCCTTCACTGCCACATGGTAATCCAGCAGCAATTCGATCAACATCCATATTCGTCTTCCCGAGAGCTTTAGCCTGATCATATGGAGGAAGAGCCTCATCTGAAGTTGTCTCAGCAAGACTTTCTTCTTCATCTTTTGCTAGTTGTTTGACTTGTGCTGTGACTTTCTTTGTAAGCGCAGCCTGCATCAACATAAGCCAGTTAATACATGATATAAATGAAGGACATTTCAAAGTTAACAATAGTCTGTCACATAATTGCGCAAGTTCAGTAGGGAAATTAGATTGCGGACAGAGACTGCAGACTTATAAACATTGAAATCAAAATCTACCTCTGTTTTAATTAAAATCCAACAGTATAAGGGAACAGAATAAGGCAGACAAGATGCATCATTTAGTTTCTTTGCACGTTGCTCCACAATGTCTTTCAGAAGAGTTGTCTCATGAAAAGAGGTGATTCAGTACTCACTTCGAGAACAGAAAAGGCACAAAATACTCTATTTCCAATGAGATTTCAACACCACGCCATTTGACCAATATCTTGTAAAATATATGATAAATGAGGTGATGTGGTACTCAGTGAAAAACGAGACAAAGGAAAGAAGAACTCAAGTAGATTCACCAATACCACACAAGAGATACAGGCTGCTTCATAGATACAAAATTTAATAATGCTTCTACATTATTATTATTTTTGGAAGAAATAGTGCATATATAATAAATACAATGGAGTACATTGCTCCCATTTCAGATTCAATGCATTATCATTATCTCAAGTAAACTAGATGTGTAACCAGCGACTACTAAATTAAACCCACGTAAACTGCTTCTGAACTTGCGTTGTTGTCCCTTTTCCCATTAAAAAGGGAATTTCATCAAAGCTAATTTGAAACATATTTATAACGATCTCATGTGTTCTTCCTGAAGTAAGAGAAGCATAAGCCTTAGAGTCTATAGAATCTACTTGTTCCTGATTCAACCTAGACAGGTTCAAACCAGTTGAATGCTTGTCACTCATTACCTAGGTTTGTTCGTGATTTCCAGCCACCATACAAAACAAAACAGACACCATACAAAATAATACTGCTAACTCGAACCCATAAATTGTCCTTGTAATAAGTATAAATTACATTATATTAATTTACTATAAGGTTGTGTCTATTATAAATTATAATAGGCATATCTCTTAGATAATATATAAAGGAGTCTTCTTAAACACTTATCAATCATATATTTTCTTTACTTTCAACAAGAAGATTGATGGGCTTGTGTCTCTATGATTGCTTTATTATTAGTTCATTACATCCCCTTCCAAGGAAAAAGTTGTTTCCATATCTGACCCAACCGGTATTCTGTATTCCATGACACACAATTTTGGAATTTTCTTTTACTTTTACTTGTAAGGTGTGATCCATTGGAAATAGAACCAATTTTTAAAATGTAATTAACCAAAAAATATTTTCCCCGGTAGTACTAAAGTGACTTCTGCCAAGATATTCCATGTTTTCTCGAGAAAATTGATATCTCCAAGCAAGAGTCTCATCAATCTTTCTTATTTCATTCTTCTTACCCGAACTAATCCACCTATTTGTTTTTTATATATATTTTTAACTTTTACTTCTAAGATGTGATCCATTGCACCAAAGCCAAACTAATAGAAAAAAAGATACTTAACTACCAAAAGGTGTCATTCAATACAACAACAAAGAGAACAAATAAATACATTCCACCGTAGCATCACAATGAAGGTAACTGTTGCAAGCCAAAAACCAACAAGAGGCGGGATAAGAAGTTATACCATTGCAAGATTGAGAATGGTAAAGAAGTAAAGGATTTCAACACTAATTTATAAAAAGAAGATGAAGAAGAGAGCATGCCAAAAATATCACTGCAACTATGGCAATCATGACATGAACTAAGAAGCCCCAAAAGATATATTGATAGACATAGCTAGGATTTCACTAGCAGTTATGATAGGAAGACTCCAATGACAGACATTGAAGCATCAAGGGTTAGTGAAAATTAATCTTGTGGCTTCTATAGTAATTTAAAAATTCGTTAACTTGGACTCAAACTCGGCCCAGCTGGTTGTGTCGACTGTCAAGAGTCCCAGCTTGGTGGAGTTAACCGAGATTGTCAAGACTCCCAACTTAGCCTGCGATTTGGATCAAGGACCAATTTGGCATTGAACTAGTTGGTTCGGTACAAAATCACTCCAACTTGACTGAGTCCCTACCTACTCGGCCTATTGGATACTGATTTGGTACCCTACAAGCTGCGATGCACAGTTAGAGGGATTTTTTTTTTTTAAATTTCTACCTAAAACCTAATGTGTAGGCCAACGAGTGCTAGATTTACGATGTTTGGATGCAGAATACGAGTCTGCAATTGTGCAATAAAGCTCAACAACTATGTGAAATGCACCAAAATATAGCAGGAAACTTGGATTTGGACAAAATCCTGAAAATTGTAGGTTGGTGCCCCCAAAGAGGTTAGGAATGCAAACCATTCCATCCGTAGAATAAGTCATTTGCCTTGAAACAAAGAAGTAAAAAGTTTGTTTTCTATAAAGTCTAGAATTCACACGTGCAAGAGCTTGTTGCAGCAAAGATGGAGTTTGTCTTCTAGTGGAAAATTTCAACAAATCAATTGAAAATGATAAAACACACTGGTGATGAGCTTGATGATTGATCATGTTGATCAATGATATGTAGTAGGCCAATACTTGTAGCATGTTGTTTTTTTGGAATATAGAGGCCTATTGTCGTCCTTATACACACCTACAAACATGGAAAAGTCTCAATCCACTTGGTGTGTCCTCGGAGGCACAATGCCTAAGTCCAAACCCACTTGTCACCTCGATTTGGACTTCTTTCGTCTAGGCTTACTCCTAGGGAAGCCAAGGGGGGTAGACCCTAGTTACTATGTGAATTATTAAATGAATTCTAGGAGTTAATTTAGTTTATTAAGGTAAGGGGGAGCTAGCCTATATGATAGGCAACAATGCAATGCACACCTTAAATGTAAATCAGTCCTTTCCCTAAGGTCAACTAAGACTAGTGCCTAAAGGTTGGGCAAGGGGTCAATTAAGTTTACAACAAGAAAATAAATTATCTAAATACAAATAAGGAATAACTTTACAAATCAAGATAAATGAAATATAATTACAACAATTGCCAAAGACTAAAGAATAGCTAGATGTCTACACAATGTACAAAAGAATTTAACTAAGTGCCAATTCACAAAGGAAATGAAAGAATACTTGACTAGATACATCCACAATAATCCAAAGCACTTGTTAGATTTATTACACCAATGAAACAGTAATTGAACTAACCACTTAAATGATTTTGCAGATATGTCAAAGGAGAGATAGCTCAATGATGCATTCACCACAATGGAAACAACTTACAACCAAAGCTTAGATGCCCAAATGGAAAGATGTGCAACTTCTGAAAGAGGCACTCAAGGACAAGTGCGGAACTTCAAGGGAACAACAAATTGAAAGAAAAAGCCACCAAAGAGACTAATGCACAATTTCAAAGATACACCATTCAAAAATAGATATACCCAACTGAAAATTAAATGCAAGAAAGATAGTACTTGAAAGTAAAGTTGCAGGAAAGTAAAGCTTACACAATTTAGATTTAGATCATGAACTTGAAACAAAAATTGTGTGAGTAAATTTTAAGTCTTGATTAGGTGAAGTGAAGTTGCAAGCCTAAACTAGGTGACTTTCCCTATACTCTTACCGCTTTGGCCAAAATGATTATTGGGTGCTTAATAAGCAAGGAAAACAAGGCCTTACCCTAGCTCCACGGGTCAACCCGCAAAACTTGAGCCCTCAACAAGGGGGACACCTAGTGCCGTGAAGTCATCCTTGACTTAGCACCCCAAGTAGCCTCCACAAGCCTCCTTTTTGGTGGCGAAAGTTGTACCAGAAAGGGTGCTCTAATTAATCTAGATAGATTTATCCCCCTAAAGCAACAAGTTGATTAAGCAATGAGATTACTTGTATTGAAAATGCTTAAGGAGATAGAGCCTCCAAGTAAATGAAATGGAAAATATGCTTATAGATCCAACTTAAACAAATTGTAAAAGAAAGATGCTTCCAAGAGCTTATACAAGATATTTAACAAAAATAAATATGCTTCTAACTATGTGAAATATTGACAATGAACTTTAAAAGAGATAAATGAAACTAAGAGGCATAAACAATTATTAACAATTTAGCATGTGAAACAAGCCTTATGATACTACATGGGTGGCTAGGCCAATCCACTTTGCAGGGTGTAGGCAAAATAAATTTGAAAAGTAAATAAACTTGAAAAACAACTAACTATTTGCAACCTCAACAAAGGCACAAGATGGAGGACAAACCTACCGGTTTTGTGCCTAAGTGGGTGAATGCAATAAATAAATACTTGAAAGGAAAAGAAAGAGATCCTAGCCTCTCAACCTTGCCTTAAGGGCAAGTGGGGCAAACTTAAAATGCAATAACAAAACTGAAAATAAATCTAACTTCTAGCCTTACGATTTTGCATGGGTGGCTAGGCCAATCCACTATGCAAGGTGTAGGCACATTAATGAAGTAAATTGCAGAAAATTGAAACTTAGAAAGAAATGCAAGCCCAAGAGACTCTCTTTGGGCTTGCTTACAATGATAGAAGAAGAGAGAAGAGTTGGGTGAATAATACCCCAACTTGGGAGGTCTTTTCTTGAATTTCTATGGCCCCAAATGGGCAACACCTCCTCTTTTCTAGTTCAAATCTGCAGAAAACCAGCAAGGAAACGCTGCAAAAGTAACCAAAAATTCAAATAATTTCTGTTAGTAATAACAAAACTTTTTTGTGTAAAAAAATCAGCAAGTAATAAATAGTTTAATGACCTATTCAAGAGAGTTAGAATGCCCAAAAAATGAATGGAAATGTACAGAAAATTAGGACAGAAATTTAAAGAGGCTTGAGTTGGGTGAAGGGACAAATTTCCAAATCTGAAATTTGTCCACAAAACCCTTGGGTGACCTGCAAATCTTGTGAAACAAAGCTACATAAAAGAGAAGAGGTGAGTAGATCTTAATGATGAAACAAAATACTTTACTAAATCACAACAAATACTCACTAGATCTACAATACTACTACCATAGATCTACCCAAGCAAAATACTTTTCTTGGACTTTCTACTCTAGATCTATAACAAATGCATACACAAAAGAAAGAAACAAAACAAGTATCACCTCCAATGTAGCGAGATGGCACCAAGAAGACTCTCAATGCACCATGTATCCTCCTGTTGACCGCCTATTCAGCACAGGGGTCAACTCATGTATCATGAACTATTTTCTATGTTGAAGACAATTATGGTTCTACTTGGGTATCTGATACCCCAGCACTTAAATTTTTGTAAACGGAATTTCCGCACCCCTGCGTGGGTTAATAATGTAATAAGTCTGCAGAATGCATGGATCATAGTTAGGTGGTACCTTGGGTGATCATCGGGGAGTTCCTTTCATCGAGGGTCTTTTATCCTCGGGTTGTCGACGGACAAGCTCTGTGAAACTTCCCTTTAGTTTTTTCCCTCCATTGACTTTCCTCCAAAGTGGTGGAGGCGCTTTGATGGTCTCATTCATTGGGTAACCTCTTGGGATTGTGTAAATGACCATGCAGGCGGTGTCGAAGTTTCCGCAGGAATTTCGAGTCTAGAATAGTTTTTTAATTAATTAAATTTTTAAAATTTAATTAGTGATATACGAGCTAAATATTGTATAAACTAGGTCCTTGGGATTTTATTAGGGGTATTTGTGCTCAAAATGAGATGAATATTACCCTACACCCATGGACCAAGTTTACATTTCGTTGATTCAAGTTTACTATGTCTTAGTCCACTTAGAGTCAGTAAGAGTCAAAACAACAATTTTAATTGCTAGATGACTTGTTATTAAAATGTCATAAAAACAGTGTATTTGAGTTAATGAGTGGATAAAAGGTGGAATGAGCAAGTTAGACCCTCTAACCTACCCAAACCCATCCCAACCTTTTCCCAACAGACTTCAGCCTCTTAATTCCTTTTCAACTTTCTAATTTTTGCCTAAGGGGAAAAACGACACATCATTTACCAAATTCCTTGATTCACTCCTTGGGAACTTCAGAACCTCACATGTGGAGGCTCTCCCTAGACATGCCAAAACCTAAACTACCTTACACTAACCTAGCCTAACTCACCTTCTACTCTCTCCTAAACCTCACGCCCTCCTTGGTGGTGCGCTCCTCTTGATGGTGAGTTGTTACAACTCAGCCAACTCTCAACCATATGCTATTTTGAGCATATGCGCCCTCCTCTTTTACTTAGTTAAGCCCTTTTAGGAAGGTTATTCAACCTCTCCTATGCCCCACCTCACCTTTCATCATTTCCAAGCTCCAAACCTAGCTTGGGCACCCCCTCTCTAGAGATTTGTTCTCTAGCTCTCAAACCAACACTTGGAATTCATCCAAGTGCCTTCTCTTGCCTCTTGGGGTATAAAGAGAGGTGACTTTCTCACTCTTTTTTTCACCAATCTTTGTGCTAACACTATTATCCTGAAATTTCTCACTTCATCTTCTTGCTCTTGCCATTTTCCATCCACTCATTGCTCTTGAGGTTTTGGAGGAGTACTACTCCAACTCTCTCACTTTTGGTAATGAGAAAAAGCTTTCTGGAGGATCATTGGTGCATTCATGGTTGTCCTTTATGTTTTATACATGGGGTGATATTGTTTGCTTGTTGTTGATTTGTTTATGATAGTAGATCTTGGGTACAAGTTATCTTTCTTAGGTGAACTAGTTGAAGATTATCACTTACTAGTTTATGTTTGTCTTGGATAACCTAGGATTGTGGTTATCTCTTCCTATGATTGTTTGAGAAAACTATCTATGTATTCACATTTGCTCTGACTTTTTGCAGGTCACTTCAAGAGTTTCACTTGGGATAGTATTCGAAGAGGAGTCTGCCCTTGAGACTCTCCTACACTCAAAATCTCTTTCCTTTGTCCTATATCATTTTCTGTAGTCTAAACTTTCCATTTGTTTTCAGCATATATCTTAGTCTTAGAGAGGTCAAAAAATATATTTTTCATATCATATTTGTTTACATTTTACATTATTATCTGAAATTTCCTGTAACTTTATTAGTGTTTTTTAGAGCATTTCCGACAGAAAGCTTTTGCTTGTTGTTTTTTGCAGGACGACGACATATTCTAAGGGTACAATTTTGCACACTGGCAACACCTAAATTTCCAGGCTTCTACTTCTTCTTTGGTTTTGGGTAACATCTCTCCTCTCTTCTCTCTTGTATTTCTCCAAGTTTTCTGCATTTTTCAAAAGTTTATTGGACCCTAAAATCAAAATCTAACTTGATTAGTTATTCTTTTTGTTCATATAACACTTAGAATTAGCTCATATTTCATTTATTGTTTGTTGTATCTATAAGCTACCATCTTTGACCAATACCAGGAGGCTTGCCACCACAGCAGCCCCTAGTAGTGAATAATGTTCTTTTAAGTTCTTTCATTTTTGTCCATAAAATTAATCTAATAATGATCAACAATGCTAAAGATAGTTCTTGCCTGAGGAGAAAGCCAACAACACATCTAGTCTCTTCGTGTATGGGGCCTTGTATTACCTCCTTTTACATTAGAGAGTTTATCTTAGTATTATTAGCTTCACTTACTTGACTTTAGAGTCATCCCCAAAATCGCCTTGGTTTAAAGGGAAATAAACTTGTGATGTTTTTCTTGCTTAGAGTTGATCATATCTTGGTTAGTCTTTCATCTACAAGTTTTGCTTCTTTCATAATCTTTTCATATGCTTATACTTTACATGTTAAATGGTTAGATGGCTTGAATGTGATTACATGCTTTAGATCTATTATATCTTAAGTTATTTAGCTAACTTTGGATGCATATGAAGTTGGTAATATTCTAGAGATCTCACTTGCTAAGTTCATTGGTATTTCTAAGCTATTTGCATTACATAACTTAGCATAATATATGTGGTGTTGGTTAATCATTTAAGCACTTTTGAAGCACATTTGGATACACCACTTTTGTTCACGGCCCAGCCATCCTTGGCTCACTGACTCGTACCTTTGAGGCATCTTGAGCCCACGGCCTAACCTATTTTAGCTCACGGCCTAGTCCTAGGTTGATCACTTACACATTGCTCCACGGCCTTGATCATATTTAACACTTAAACTTCACACACATATGAGTTGATATTTAAGGGATACATGCTTATGGTTTGACATACATTTCTCACGACCCTTTCACATATTGATGCTCACGGCCCTCTTAGGTTCAACACACACACTTGGGTTACACATGTGATAATGATGTTTATGGTTTAAAGTTGGTAGTTTAACACATGTGCTCATGGCCTCACTTCATTCTTAAGCTCTCTCATACTTAAACACATTACAAACATACTTATATCATCTCACATGCTCATGGTTTTAATCATCTAGATATTTAAAGTTTAATCCTTCATTTCTATTGCTGCTCTTACATGGTTCATGGTTCATGTTTATATGGTTAAATATCTTTTAAGTTCTTTCATGTGATGTTACATTGATGGTTCAAACACTTGTGCTATAATTTCCCTTATCTCTACATGTTGATGATGGTATAATTGCAATCTTTCAAGCACTAAAACTTTCATACATTTAACTCACGGTCATTAAGCTAATAAGCTAAAAATAAAGTGCCTAAAACCTTTTAAAAAAACACCCAACACACCTAAAGAGAGACCAGGGTCCTAATAACCTTAGTAACATTTTAGGGGTCCTTTACATCTCTTTCCATCATCTAAAGCGGGTAAGAGGGACAGTAGAGAAGGAAGTGGCGGGGGACCGCACCGTGATTTCGTTGGGGAGATCAACCCTTCAGACCTTCACTTCTTGTGTGGTGAAGTGTGAGAGTGACCTTGGGAAGCTAAGTGGGACTTCGTAGCCCAATTATCTTAAAACACCAGTGAGTTATTTGGTGGAATGAAGTTGAAGCACACATCTAGCTTAGGGGTGGGAAACTTAAAATTCTTAAATTACATTGGTTGCATAGATACTTGTATATGTTTTGGGGAAGCAGATGTATCGATAGGCAAATATCACTTGTGATTAATTCATTGCTATATCTCTTTACTTGCAACTATATGTCTTTATTTTTCTTGGTGTGATTATTTGGTTATTCATATTGAACATCTTGTTAAATCAATTTGTTGTGGTGTGGACAAAGTAAGTGATTGAGTATCCCTTGGGAGGCATCTTGCTTTGATCATGTGAGAATGCTTTAGTTACCAGGTGAAGCTCAGAGTGGAATGCAAAGTGCCACTTGAGGCATGCTTGGCCCATGATTTGAATTGCTTGTATCTTTCATTTCTTGTACATCTTGCTACTTTTGTATATCTTGTATCTATTTGATGTGTATTAGTAACTGATCTATAAATCTTGTAGACTTGGTAGCTTACTTAATCATTCTTTTGTAGTTATAATCTTGGTTTGGGGTAGATAGTTGATTTAATTGTAATACTCTTTTGTAATTGAACCACCCCAAACATAGTTATTACTTACCCAACCTTAGGCACTAGTCTTTAGTTGACTTAGGGAAGGGTTGCCTCACATTTGGAAATCAGACTTGCACTTGCATTGCTTGTCATATTAGGCTAATTTCCCCTTAACCTTTTAAAACAATTGAAATTAACTCCTAGAACACATAACTTTAAAATTAACTTAGCTCAGGGACTACCCCTTGGCCTTCCCTAGGGAGCCTGGGAAGAAGTTCGGTCAAGGTGACAGTGTGGAAGTGGAACTTAGACATTGTGTCTCAGGAGCACTAATTAGTGGGACTTAACTCTCACGTTTTCAAGTGTGGATAAGGGCGACAACATCTTTGAAGCAGATTCTTGGGGGATAAATCATTTATCCTTGGTCTATGACTTAACATTCTTTATTCTTTAGAACTAAGTAATGAAACTTTAGTCCTTTAAAATTCTTTTGAACCTTTATTGGCTAGCTTTATGTGAATCGTTTTCAAGTGGCGAATCCATTGAATAGTGCATCCCAGGGGTGTCCTACTAGGAGGGGGCACAAAGTTGTTTGTCTTGCACTACGAACCCAGTGAGGTTTATAGGAGGAGGATAAGCCGCCTTCCACCTAGGAGACTACAAGTTGAAATGCAGGCAAACCTCCTTGATATCAATACTTGTTCTAAACAATAATCAACCAAGTATTAATAATCCCACTCTAATCCTAACTTAAACATGGGTAGTTTCTTAACACCTTTGAACTTTGCAGCAAACCAAGGTGCCCCTCACCAAGTCACTGAAAAAGCAATTGATAAGTTGCCTACCTTCAGGAACAATGCTATAACCTTCAAGTCACACATTCTAAGTTTTGAGAAATGTGTACAACTGTATTGTAGAGGTCATGAGTGAAGATGTGAAGATGATTTTGTTTGTATACTCACTTGAGGTGATGCTTTGGACTGGTTCAGTGATTTTCCTGCAGACAAATTTAGCACCCTTGGTGATATTGGATGATTTTAGGAAGAGATGGGGTGATCGGAAAGAACATAGGTTTCAACTTAATGCCCTCACCAATATCCGGAAGAAGGAGAATGAGACCATGGTTGAATTTAACACTAAAGTTCAATAACTTGGTGAAAAGTACTCATAGAGACATAAAGCCCACTGATGTTGCTATTTTAATTCATTATATTGAAGACTTTGAAGGAGAAATAAGGTATACCCTTAGAGATAAAGATCCTCAAATTTGGATGAAGCAGTAGCCAAAGAGGGATTGAGCAGAATTTGCCCAGAGGCTTCAGTCTAATTTTCCTGGTTTTACTAGAGGTTCTCTTCAAGGTTAATGATGAAAAGAAGAAAGAACCAAAGGATCAAGAGTCAACAAACGATGGCATTAAGGAATTAACTCAATTAATCAACCAAATGGAAATTAATCAAGCAAACCAAATGAATGTAATGCAAATAGTGATAATGTGGAAAGAATTCAAGCTAATAGGCCTCCACATTGGCCTAATGATAAATGGCCTAGAGACCTCCCCATGAGTCAAAGACCTCCTGATTGAGCAAAGAATACTAATCCTTTTGAGTCCACCAACAGCTAGAGAACATCAATCTATGCCTTATTGTAGGCCTTGTGGTGAATTTCATCAGGAAATAACTTGTCCAAATTTTCTAGAGATTGCTATGGTGAGTATGGAAGTGAACAAATTAGTATGTGTGGCAGAAAATACTATGGGGGATGTATGGTTGGATGAATGATTATGACCATGGAAGTTATGGAAACTTCATGAGTGGTATGTATAAAACAGCAGAAGAAATGGGCTGACCCACACCCCTATAAATTAAATGGCTAAGTATAAAGGTTTACATACCAAAGGTGAAACAAAGATAAAGGTCAAACTAGTACTCCCAAGGTATCCCCAACTTTTTCTAAGTCTAGTGAACCTATCAATGGTTCAAATATTGACTTAGGGGTTGGATAAACAATGCAAAAAATCTTAGTGCCAGTTTCAAAGATCATGAAAATCCCTTCACCCGGAGGAAAAGTTACTCAAAAGGTGCATGAACCTCAGCGTTATCTGAGAAGCATTGACCATAGCTACAGGTGCACAGGTTATTAGGAAGTGGGATAAGTAATTGAAGAACACCTTGCTTTTACCTGTCTCTACTTGTAGATGATAAAGTCTTACACAAGCACTTATTGGAACCAGTGCAAAGCTCAAATGTTATGACTAAGAAAGTGATGGAACAATTGAACTTAAGAATATCTAGAACTTACCTGTATTTTGTGCCTTGAACCCAGTCAAACCATGAAGTATTTGGATTAATTAAGGGTTTGCAAAATACTTGAAGGCATTTCCGGATATTAGCATTGAGATGGATATTGTGGTGATTGATATTCCATATGTTTGGGGAATGTTAATTAACAGAAAATCATTCTTGATTTGGGTGGTAACATACAAATGGATTATCTTATGCCACCCTACCCTCTCCAAGTGGAACTTCAGATTGGATAAAGAAATATATAGGAAAGTTCATGTGGGAAAGCTGAGGAGCCCCAGGTGAATTGGTTTTACATGACCTTGGAGATTATGCCATTTTGTCTAACTCAATTTGACCCCTAGAGAGATAAAGTTAAGACCAATGGGTCAAGATAAAGTATGGTATATGCATTTTGATATGGTGCTTTTTCTAGATTGGGAAAGGTGTTTGGGATTGTTCTTCAAGCTCCAAATTGTAAAATTATCTAAGCTTGCATATAGATTGGAGTTTGATGCAACAAAATAATGTGAAATTATGAGGCCTTGCTCATAGTTTAGAACTGCAAAGAGATAGGGTGTCCAAATGTCTGTCGTCAAGGGGGTTAGAGTTAGTAATTCAACGACTAAAGAATAAATTTGCTTGCAAATTAAGAAAGATTAAAGGTTATAGGAATGAAATTTTGGATATGATAAATAATCTTGATGCAATAAACCTTGTGCCATTCCTAGAGAACAAAATTCTAAAGCAGATGGTGCGGTGGCAACTTCAACACTACAGTTTGAGATAGTTTGATTAATGAAAATATTTGAGTGGAAGTGATTTTCAGACCTTGATTCAGGATAACAAAAAGAAATCCTTGTGAGTTTTGAGTATGATAAACAGGTTATTAAGTTTTGACCCATATGCATGAGTTTTTCGACTTTGGCATCAACTGTGAATTAAAGAAGGGTGTATGCTCATAGAAAATGTTGATAGGTTAATACACCTCCTAGTGGTGTATCCTTAGAAAAGAACTTTGACAAACAAGATGGTCACAAACAAAAGAAGGATCCAAGAAAGACTTATGTGATCATGTGGAAGTAAACATTGGAACAAATGAAAAACCTTGGATGGTGAAGATTGGCAAAAATACCCCTATAGAAGAGAAAATTGTTAAGTTATTAAAGAATATAGGGATGTTTGGCATTGCTTTATGATGAGCTAAAAGTCTATAGAGGATGTGATTAGGCATGTGATTCCTCTTAAGGAAAATATTGCTAGACAAAGTTGAGACAGATTAACCCCAAGTTATCCCCTTTGAATTCCTTGAGGAGTTACAGAAAATTTTAGAGGCTGGAATCATTGCTCACACTAGACATTCTTCATGGTGCTCAAATATGGTTGTTGCTAGAAGAAGAATGGAAAGATCAGGTTATGTATTGACTTAGGGGGATCGAGCAGGGGCTTGCCTGGGAACACTACTCCCTTCCTAAGATGGAAACTTTACTTCAATAGGTTACAGTTTCAGGAATGATTTCCATGCTTGGCGGGTTTTCAGGATACAACCAGGGTCAGTTCGGGGAGCTGAAGATAGGCATGAAACAACTTTCACTACTCCATGGGAACTTTTAAATATCTTAGGATGCCATTTGGTTTATCAAATGTAGGAGCTTCTTTCAAAGGGGCTATGGATTATGCCTTTAGGGGTTGATTGGAAAATTGATTGAAATTTTGCTCGGGATGACTTACTTGATAGTTTTTTCTAAGGATGGGAACACACATATTAACCACCTTAGGCAAGTTTTTGGACAGATGTAGAGAATGAGTTTCTCTAAAATCACCTTCAGAGATGGGTTACAGGGTTCTGAAGGCTAACTATTGGGCCACATCATCACCAGGAAGGGGTCAAGTTAGGCCAGGAAGAGTTGGAAAGAGCCATTAAGGGTGCCTTGCCTACCTCAAGAAAGCTTTGCAATCCTTCTTGGGACAAACCAACTTTGTCCATGGGTTCATTCCTAACTATCTTTGAAATTATGAAACCTATTTATAAGCTTCTTAGAAAGGATGCCAAATTTGAATGGAAGGGAGAAAGTAGGCGAGCTTTTGAAACTATCAAAGTACCATATGTGAAGCTCCGTCCTTGTTAGCCCAAATTATGATAAGGACTTTGAGATTTCTCCTTTGCCTCTGAGGAACTATTCTAACGTTGTATTGCTTGGAAGAAAAATGATCAAGACCATGAACAACCCATTGCTTATTCCGATTCAGACCTTGCAGAATTTAGAACTAAAGTATCCCATGTTTGAGAAGCAAGCATATGCCTTAGTCAAATCTCAAACATTTGAGAGTCTTCATTGGTTATTCCAAAGTGATTGGTTATGTTCCCTGGTGACGGTCAGGATGTGTTATATCAGGTGGAAGGATTAGGCTCAAAGGGTAGATGGATTGCTAAAAATCCGGGGAATATGATTTGGAAATCAAACCTACAAAAGTTAGTGGAGACCAGGATTGTGAGTGTTGAGTAATGAAAGGGCTGGATTTGGTTGCCAAAGTAATAGTAAAGAGATTATCCTCTAACACAAAAACTTGAGCAGGGTAGAATGGTACTGAGACATTATCTATTATCGAGAAGGGCCCTTAGTCCAAGCCTCTAGTAGGACAGAAAAGTTTAAGGTTAGAGCTAGTATGTTCTTACTAGAGATGGGTTAGAATGGAAATCACGATGGGGTTATCCTTAGATGTGTGTGGATGATGTTGAATCAAAGAAACTAGTGGATGAATTCCATGGGGGGTTTTGTGATGGACATTTTGCTGCTAAAACCAATACCCACAAAATCCTTAGAAGCGGGATATTATTGGCCCCACAATGATTTTAGGATGTTCATGGGTTGTTAGAATGTGAGCGTACCGACTTTCACGGAAAGCAAAGTTAGCGACCTCCCTTTACATGGGACATGGTAGAAACCTTTGGCCAATGGGGTTTGGTTTCGTGAAATTAGGTGATAATTCAAGTGGCAATGGTTATTCCTTGGGTTCTCACAGCTTCTGATTACTTTACAAAATGGGTTGGAAGCCATTCCTACTAAATCGTGACTGGCCGAAAGGTTGCGATGGACTTCCTAGAAGACAGAATAATAACAGGTTTGGGTTCCATCTAAGATAGTGACAGATAATGCAAAGGCCTTTTGTTCATCCGGAGATGTCATCTTTGTTTCAAATATGGTATTATCTTATCAAATGCATCAGATTACTACCCCCAAAGGAAATGTCAAGCAGAGTCAAGTAACAAAATCTAATGACCATAGTTAAGAAAATAATTAGAGAAAACAGAAATCTGGGATAGTAAGATCAAGCATGCATTATGGACGGATAACAAAGGCATTCGGGAAAGAGTCCTTTTTAGTTAGTTTATGGATTGGAAGCTAGGTTGGGTACGTCGCCAACCTTCCTATGGGTCAGGTTGAGGATTCTTCCACATGTCAGGATGCTTTTCAGAACAGGATAAATCAAGTCATCGAGTTAGGTAAATCAGAAGAAAGACATATGATCAGACCTGCAGAAATCAAAGCAAAGTAAAAAAACTTTTCGACATGTCGGCCAGACGGAGGGACTTCATGGTGGGGATATTGATTAAACTTTGGGATAGAGAGAAACAGGGGAAACATGGAAATTTGGCTGACTTAGGTTGGGTCCTTGCTTGATGAGGGGTAAATAGCAGGGCCGAACTCTTTCATCTCAGTCACTTGGATGGTGAGCCATAAATATTCCGGAATGGGCGGCAGCTCAAACTCTTCTTCAGATAAGCAACTTGGTGTCAAAGGGATGCCCTTTGTAGCGTATCTCTAACCCTACTCCTTTGTATTTTCAGTTTTGTATTATTTCATTTATGTTGTATACTTAGAATTATTTTCATGTATCATAGATTTGTTTTTTTTTTTTTTTTTTTTTTTTTTTTTTTTTTTTTTTTTTTTTTTTTTTTTTTTTTTTTTTTGTTATTTGTTTTTTTTCATTATGTAAATGTTGTTTATATCATTGATTTCATTTATCATGAATATGTACTAATGTTAAAGTCTTTGGTGTTAGCATTGTGTGAGCATCACTTTTGTAGGTCTTGGATTACCGACGAACCTAAGACAGTTGATGAAGCCACCGTCCCCATGTGGAGTGGATGTGTTGACCGCCCTATTCAACCACAGGGTCAGCTCTCAAGTATCATGAAGTATTTTTCTATGTTGAAGACAATTATGGTTCTACTTGGGTGTCTGATAACCCAGCACTTAAATTTTTTGTAAAACGGGATTTCCGCACCCCTACGTGGGTTAATAATGTAATAAGTCGCATGGATCATAGTTAGGTGGGAATTTGTGAATTGCGATCCATCGAGTTCCTTTCATCGGGGTTTTTTATCCTCAAGTTATAAATTGGGCTTTTCAGCCTTACTAATTTCCCATGAGTTTTTCCCTCCATTGACTTCCTCCAAAGTGGGTGGAAGGCGGCTACGATGGTCTCGGTATTGAAGTAACCTCACCCAGGATTATTGTGAAAGCCATGCGAGGCGTTAATGCGAAGTTTGTGAATTTATTCGAGTCTAGAATAGTTTTAATTAATTAAATTTTTTAAATTTAATTAATTAATTAGCCTTTGAGCTAAATGTTGTAAAACTTCGTCTTTCACAGGTTTACAGTAGGGGTGTTTGTGCTCAGAATGAATGGAATAGCACACCCTACACCCATGGACAAGGTTTATTTCGGTCGGACTAAGTTTACTATGTCTTAGTCCATAGAGTCGATTAGAGTCAAAACAACAATTTTAATTAGGGTGTCAAATGTCATAAAACATTGTAATTTTGAGTTAATGAGTGGATGTAAAGGTGGCAATGAGCAAGTTAGACCCTCTAACCTACCCAAACCCATGCAACTTAATTCAGCCTCTTAATTCACTTTTTCCCACTTTCTGAGTACGCTAAGGAGAAAACATTTATCATTTACCAAACTCCTTGTTGATTCCTCCTTGGGAACTTCAGAGACACTCCCGCACATGTGGGCTCCCTAGACATGGAAAACCCTAAACTAGCCTTAAACCTAACCTAACCATCACTCCTCCTGTCCCTATTGCTCACGCCCTCCTTGGTGGTGCGCCCCCTCTTGATGGTGAGTTGTAACAACTCACCAACTCTCAACCATATGCTATTTTGAGCATATGGGTCCTCCTCTTTGACTTAGTGCGCCCTTTTAGGAAGGTTATTCAACCTCTCATATGCTTACACCTCACCTTTCATCATTTCCAAACAGAGCCCCCACTGGCAGGCCCCCTCTCCTAGAGATTTGTTCTCTAGCTCTTGATTGTACTTGGGTAATCCCGATTGCCTTCTCTTTGCCTCTTGGGGGTATAAAGAGAACCCTTTCTCCTACTTTCCTCACCAATCTTTTGTGCTAACTCTATTATGCTGGAATTTCTCACTTCCATCTTCTTGCTCTTGCCATTTTGCCATCCACTCATTTATACCGGAGGGTTTTTGGAAGAAGTACTACTCCAACTCTCTCACTTTTTGGTAATGAAAAGCTTTGGAGGATCATTGGTGCATTCATGGTTGTCCTTTATGTTCCATACATATGCGGTGATATTGTTTACTTGTTGTTGATTTGTTTATGGTAGTAGATCTTGGAATTTCAAGTTATCTTTCTTAGGTGAACTAGTTGAAGATTATCACTTGCTAGTTTATGTTTGTCTTGGATAACCTAGGATTGTAGTTATCTCTTCCTATGATTGTTTGAGAAAACTATCTATGCCATATTCACATTGCTCTAAGCTTTTGCAGGTCAATTCAAAGGCTTCACTTGGGATGAGTATTGAAGAGGAGTCTACCCTTGAGACTCTCCACACTCCAAATCTCTTTCCTTTACTAATGTAATCATTTTTTCTGGAGTCATTTCCATTTGTTTTCCAGCTCATATCTTAGTTTTAGAGAGGTCACAAACATATTTTCATATCATATTTGTTTGCTGATTTTACGTGTATACGAGAGAATTACGTAACTTTATTGGTGTTTTTGCGACATTTCCGGCAAACTTTGCTTGCTGTTTCTGAGTTGGCGACGTATTCTAAGGGTACAAGGCGCACACAACACCTAGGAGGCTTCCAAACACTACTCTTCTTTGGTTTTGGGTAACATCTCTCCCTCTTCTCTCTTGCATTTCTCCAAGTTTTACTTGCATTTTTCTAAATTATTAGAGACCCTAAATCCAAAATCTAACTTAGATTAGTTATTCTTTGTTCATATAACATAGATTAGCTCACATTTCATTTATTATTTGTTGTATCTATAAGCTACCCTCTTGGGCTGTTATCACACAGGTTTGTTGGGAAGGAGTCCAAAGAGTGAGTGAGGAGCTTGGCCAAGTGAGACTTCCCCACCCAGCACATGCACACACACCTCGATGGGGGGCTCTTTTCTATTTAGGAGGGCAAGTACAAGGGAGGCGTCCCTAAGGCAATGGTTGAAGAAAGGGTAAAGGGTAAAGACCAAGTCAAGGAAGTCCCTGCGGTTGCCTTAAGAAAGATAGTCAGAAAGTCTTCCAGCATTGATTTACTTTTGTTTGCGTGACAAGACAAATACAACTAGATATTATTGCTTCGATTGATTTGAGCACTTCATGAAATCAATGACTATCTTCAAAGAATATATGAGCAATGATCAAATACAATTGTTATGAAAGTCAATGATTACTAAGCAAATAAATACTTGTATCACTTCTTCAACAAAACATAAGATGTAAGCATTCAATGTTCACAATTTAGACTTTGTATCATATCATTAATGCAATAGACATGTCAGCTCATATACAATGTAACTTCCGTCACTATACAAATTACTACAAGGGTGACGTCAAGATTTATCAGTAGGTCAATTTGAGAAGCAAAGGCACAACGTTTTACCAAATAAGCTCATGAATACGCTAACAACTCAATGCCAATCAAGAGAGGTAAAAATAGCCACAACGTTTTTAGGGTTAAGCAAGAAAACAAGACTATGGCGTCACATGATTTTGGTGTTGTTACTAGCGGTTAGCTAGCCAATGGTGGGCGTTTGGACAAAAATCTGACCATCAAAATACAGAGACTGTTAAGAGCGAGGCCGCACCTTTCTATCAAACAAAAGTTAATTAAGAACGTGTCATAAAGTTAGTTCAGAATTAGCTAGGAGGGTTAGATGCTAGGTTAGTAGGGGTTTTGCAAATTTGAAGTAGTTTGAAAGATTTCTAAGGCATATGTAAGCTCAAGCATTCATAGACCAGTGCCTTGGGTCAATGGAGTCAAATGGAGTATGACTAATGGTTGGGAGAAGGGTCCAAAACCTAAGGACAAAGAGAACTAGGGTTTAATGAAGGACCTAGAAAGAAAAAGACTTACCTAGGTGTAGCTAAGAAACAGGCCTAAAGCTTCAATTCTCTCCTTAAGACTTTCTTAGCAAAAGCTTGGCTAGCTCAAAAGCATGAATCTATGGCTGAAAAGTGTTGTTAGGGGACAAGGCTTTTCAAAAACCTAGAAGTTAACCCTAGGTGTAAAATCAATTAGGCCTAGAACCTTCTTTCTCAATTTATGCTACTTCAAGCTCAAGATAAAAAGAGCTGAGTGTGTAGCTATTCTTCAAGCTAAACCCTCTAACATCAACAAATGGCTATAAGCTTGCTCTTATGGGGACATGAAGCCTCAACCTACTTGTGTGTAGGCTCTCCTAGGGTTTCAGGATCAAGCAAGTAACAACAGATAACAATGAATGCAAATGCTAGACAACAACCATTCAATCAAAGAGTTTTGATGCATAGCTTACTTACAAGATCATGAAGAAAATCAATCCACACCCTAGTTGTAAAACCTTCCAATAGCATAGAGAGCACCCTTTGCCAAAAATAACTCCTCAGAGGTTTAGCCACACTTCAAGGGCAAAATCCAAGAGCAGGCAAAGAAGACTCTAAAGTAGAGCAAATTATGTTATGATGATCCAAAGAGGAAAAGCATCCCTCTATTTATACAATACTTTGACCTTTGAATTTACAAATAGGTCAATAAAATGGCCGACAAGTCTAACAATGGGTTTAATCATTTTGTCACTTTTACATGCCAAATGCTGATATGAGCTAAAATGGACGTCAAGCCCTTATGGGGAGACGTTGGCCTTTTAGGGCTTGATAACCATCCAATGAGCAAAGCGTTTTTCCGGGGCTCAGCCCAGCTTCAGCGTGCCCAAGAGACCACAACCGCAGCGCCACATGCCAGAAATGGGTCAACTAGCCTTTGGTGATCACGTCCATCAAGGTCCATGTCCCATCTGCCGGGGCTGATCCCCATAAGTCATGACCTACGCCGGCAGTCCTGATGAGGCGTCCCTCTTCTTCTTTATGCAAGGGCTCATCACAAACCCTCCAGTCTGCCATCCCAGCGTCCATCTAGTGGGCTCTTGACCCCATGGAGGTCAGAACTAATCATCTCCCATGTGCACCGATCCTGCAGTGCACATGTGGGGCATGGTCTGCACACATCAAAGCTTCTACATCCTCGAGGGGGCTCATCAGTCCTAGACATCATGGCAATGTAAATCCAACTTCATCATTAAAATTGTCAAATATATGCATAACATCCTAACAAATCTTCTAAAGAGCTCAAGGAGAAAGCCCTACACAAACCCACTACTCTGAGTAAACCAACCAAAGAACTGGCCTAGTGGGCTAATACCCACGAGAAATGGAGAGTTTCATGAAAGGTTATTCAAACCATGTATAGTGGCGTGATGGGGTTTTAGGGATCATCTAGTCATGGTCGGAACCTAGGTACGAGAATTAATAGATGCAATGGGTGCCAGCATGGGGCCGGTATTTGCCCGTCATGGATGCACTTTTCCGACCCTTATTGCCTTATCTTTCTTTATTTTCATTTTTTGCTACAAACCTTAATGAAGAGGACCTTGCCTTGGCTAGGTGGCGAGGAAGTACAGCGTTACCCACCCGTATCTTAGCTGGAAGGCGGCTGTGAGACCCCCTTCGCTGGCAATGCAACCAAGGTCAGCGCCACGGTTGGTGACGGATGGTGGCAATGTCATGCAACTAAATACCTATGGAGCATGACGTTGCATTTGCTCGTGATGAGACCTCCCATGTCTCTTGGTTAGGTCTTACTTATTTATTTATCATCATTATAAATCGGTGTCAATTCAACTATTCAGAACCAGATCAATTGGTTTTGAGATGACAAACCAGTTATGGATCAGACAATTCATACCGGTCAGTGTCAGTGGTGTTTGATGGTCAGTGTTTTTACTTGTTAATTATCTTCTTCTTGCCTTGGTGAGAGGATTAAATAATTTCGAGTTTTCCTTCGGAAAAGACTTGCTCCAAAAGCGAAGTGTGTGTGTTGATAGCGAGGTCTTGGCAGAAATCCAATGATCTGGTGACCGAATATATAAGCCGTACTGAACATAGTGGCAGGTTACTTATGATGCGGCTAGAAATTGATAGAGTTTTAAAGGTTTTAAAGCGAATTGAGTAAATTCCGCCAAAGATTTAGTAATTCAGTCATAAGTGTAAAGATATGGCATCGGATGTTCTTAGATGCCATGTACCGTCGTTTAAGGTCCGGTATGGTGTGACCATAACACCTTCTTAGGGCCAAAAGCGTCATTATGGCTAAAAGGCGGTCTACTCAAAGAAATTTGGAAACAAATAATTAAGAGTAAAAAAAATAAAAAATAATAAAATAAAATAAATATTAAAGAGTCAATCCCAGGTAGATTGACCTCTCTATTATGGCCCACACATCCCCCTACGTATTACACATATCCCCCCATCACCTAAACTCACGCCCTTTTCCTTAATGCTACGTAACTTCCTCCCATATGAAATCGTGGCCCACTCCCGTGATTTACTGGCGCCATCCCGCGGCGCTCGTACCCACGGCCGCCTTGTCCATGGCCTTGCGCCTCTCCACTCTACCGCCTTGACTCCATGACCACCCACTTTAACTCGTAGCCCACTCCTCTAATGACGCCTCCGTGATTCCTGCGCCTTCCTCGACTCCCCACTTCCAGGCATGCTTTCCTTTCACAGCTACCTCTCCTCCATTCCGTCCCTCAACCCTCGTGAAGTAAATCCTCTGACGCCACAACCCATTCCTAAGTAGAGTGGCCCCTCTTCACTCCCTTAAAATCAGCTGGAGCCTGCTCCCTCAGTGCCTCCATTGATTAATCCCTTTCACCTAAAACCCATTCCCTTGGCTATTTAGAAGAGGTCGACCCTCTTAGTCTTTTAGTTAGAGTTTTGGAGAGTTGGAGTGCGAGGATAAGCCTTAAGTGTCCCATTTTGTAAACTTTTCTCATATTTGAATAAAGAAAGACTTTTGAGCTCAACTTGGTGTATATTCACGTGTGTGGATGCAAATTGATCTCAAATCTATATCTATGAGGGTGATACTTTAGTTCTTGCTTTAGATTTTGTTATATTGGCTTTCTAGGGATGCTATCATCTTGTGAGGAGTAGGAATTGTATCTAACCTGGCATTATTCCTATTTGTTCATTTACATTTAGAGATATTGATGTATATTATTATTGTTTTTGTTTTAATTTAAAGTATTCTCAGGAGTTTCTTGTTTAGGTGACACCATCTCGTATTAACAGGTTTATGTGTAAGAATTTTTAAAGAGGTGCTGGGTTCACTTGGCTTGGGTGGTGAAGTAACTGTTTGCTGCCAACAACTCAAGAACATAAGACTCATTTCCCTCCTTGGTTCATCCGAGAAGGGCTCTCCATTGCCCAGGGTTTAAAGGCCTCACGGTTTCCTCTCTCTTCCTCTTTCTCAAAATATATCAAAATCACTTTGGTAACTTGTTGTTGGTTTTACTTTCTTAGACACATTTCAGATTGTAAATCGCTCATATCTAAGTAGTAAGCTGTCCAAAGATTAGATCTAGAAGTTCTATTTTAAGAATTGATTAACCAAATCTAAGTTAGTTCAAGAAAAGATCAAGATTTTGAGCATTTTACTTTAAAAGTTTTAAAGGCTACGAGAGGTACGTTTCACGTTAAATAGCTCTCAAAGTTATATTTAACAATTATAAGTGCTGCAGTATTTCTGTTTCATAACAGCAACAAAAGACCCTAAGGAAACTAGCTCTTTAAGCTTGAGTTCCTTAGTTAATTTTTTTTTTTTTTTTTTTTTTTTTTTTTTTTTTTTTGAGTTTGACTCATAATCCAAGACTCTTCTAAAGTGTTTTGGGCATCTTTATCTTTGTTTGCTTACTGTTTGTACGGTTGGTGAACAGATAGAAGGAGTTGCTGTCCGTTCGGGCGGATTATGAGCATTCGGGACCCCCGGAGGCCATTTTTTTATACTTCATAGTGCTTTGTAATTTTTTTGTAAGAGCTTGTGAGCCCCTAATGAATGCTCACAACTCATCCCAATAAGCATTCACGTGGAAATCTTAATAAAATGGCGGGGCCTGGCTCCCAGCTCTTCAAACCAGGAAGTGGTGATCTGGTCATTTTTTGCACGAGTGTTAGTTTAGATTAATTTCCTTTACCAAGTAGAACAATAGTGTTAGATTAGGTACAATTTCGTACTTTAATTAGGCAATTAAAGCTGTCCCCTCGTGACCTCGAAGGGGCACGGTGATTGGATTGGTAACAATAAACAAATTTCATATTTTTACTTTCTTACTTGCATAAAATGGCTCCTCGGTGACACCGAAGGGGCACATTAGATTGGTTGACATATTAATCAAGTTCACACTTTATTTTACTACGCATAAAATAAAACCAAATTCCCCTCAGCTCCCGGTTTTGTTCGACCCGCCGGTGCGAGCTTCGTCTGGAATCATTTGAGTCATACATCTTGGTAGATTACCGATTAGTTGATAGATTTATTTAGGAAAACCTCCAAGGAGGCCAAACCATTTCACTAATTGAACTTCAATTTAACCTTAATAAAACACGCGACCTACATTGCCCACGACTCTCTTTAGACCTTGGTCTCAATCATTTACAAAGCAACAAAATTACCGGGCTTCGCATTTTCATAATTTGTCATATATTTGATGTAAATGCAACACGACAACTTGGTTTCTTAGTATCTTTTTGATGCAAGTTGATTTGATTATATATATATCGTGGTGATAGATGTGCATGTTTATTTCGGTTAATGGTTAATGGTTTGATAAAGCAATAAACTCCTGGATTTCATTTTTTATTTAGCTTAGTTCAAACCTCAGTTATTTTTTATAGACTACCCCCCTTGGCTTCGCTAGGAGTTGGCCTAAGCGGAGGAGTTGAGGGATTAGGTGAGCACCTTAACTCTCACTTGCCCCCAAGGACACAGGGAGTGGATTGAAGATTTTGTATCTCCCCGAAGGTGTATAAAGGTATGGTGGCTAACCAAAACCATGAATACCAAATTACTAAGCTACCCAATCAATCACTAGCGATTGGTCAAGTGGATTGATGTAAGATCCAAGCGGATCATCACGAAATGAAAGAGATCTAATGCATACATAGAAGGTTATAATGATCAAATGTGACACATACCACTTGATACAGGACCAATTACCTCATGGAGCAAAAGACCTTTTGATGCAGAAAAACGGGCGGTGAGTGGAGATACTGTGGCGAGGAGAAGAATGGTGAGAAGAAGAAAGATGGGCCCTCAAGGGCCATGCTCAGAATCAATCTAGAAGTACTCCATGTCTGGGACCATGTGGGCGTCGAGACACGATCTCCTAGTTAACCCTATGTATGGGGATACTTGAGGAATGATCTGGGAGGCTTGCCACCACCTTTGGCAGTAGTGGAGTGTTTTCTTTTAAGTTCTTTCATTTTGTCCATAAAATTAATCTAATAATGATCAACAATGCTAAGATAGTTCTTGCATGAGCAGTAAGCCAGTAGCCTGTTTAGTCTCTTCATGTATGTGAAGGGACATAAGACTCAAAGCCCTCTTTTAAGTACCCAGAGTTTATCTTGAGTATTGTGGCCTCACTTTTACCCGGCACCTTGCGGTCATCCCCAAAATGCGCCTTGGCTTTAAGGGGAAACAAACTGTGATGTTTTTCTTGCTTAAGTTGATTATATCTTGGTTAAGCTACCCTCTTGGGCCAATACCGGGAGGCTTGCCACCACCTTGGCCCTAGTAGTGGTGTTTTCTTTTAAGTTCTTTCATTTTTGTCCATAAAATTAATCTAATAATGATCAACAATGCTAAGATAGTTCTTGCCTGAGAAGTAGGCCAACAGCCTGTCTAGTCTCTTCATGTATGTGAAGGACATAAGACTCAAAGCCCTCCTTTTATGTGCAAGTTTATCTTAGTATTATTGGCTTCACTTGCCGGCACCTTGGGGGAGTCATCCCCAAAATCGCCTTGGCCTTAAAGGGAAATAAACTTGTGATGTTTTTCTTGCTTAGAAGTTGATCATATCTTGGTTAGTCTTTCATCTACAAGTTTTGCTTCTTTCTAATCTCTCATATGCTCTCCTTTACATGTTAAATGGTTAGATAGCTTGAATGTGATTACATGCTTTAGATCTATTATCTCTTAAGTTATTTAGCTGACTTTGGATGCATATGAAATTGGTAATATTTTAAGAGATCTCACTTGCTAAGTTTATTGGTTTCTTAAAGCTTTTAAATTTTCATAACTTAGCACAATTTACATATGGTGATGGTCAAGTTTTAAAGCACATTTTGAAACATACTTAAG
>SNQJ01S0012575.1:302950-313748 GCA_010110895.2 Picea sitchensis | reverse complement strand
ACAATTGGTGGATTAATCACTCTTTTGATTAGGAACCCTAATATTATGGCTAGTAATTAAAGATTCTGGCATATTCTCATTGTAGCCTCTAAATCAATGGATGAGATTGCCAAAATTAAATTACTTGCATTTATGAATGTGTATGTTTAGCATTACTTAACTTGTTTACTATTTCACTTTTACTTAATATGATTAAGAAATTATCGTGGTGGATGATCAATTTCCATGGAGCATGCTTTTACAAATGCAACTGAGTTTACTTAACTTTTAACATTTACTTCTTCATTATTATTATTTTTACATTTCACAATTATGCAGCGTGTGGTTATTTTTTAGGACATGGCATGGAGAGGAGTGGAGCACCACATTTTAACATTTACTTTTTATCTATTAACTTTTTACAATTAACAGGTTTAATAAAATTTTGTTGCATGTGGTTACATTCCATTACCTGGCTTGTCATTACTTTTCAACACCTGGCATGGCAAGGAGTGGATGATATTATCGAGTAATTTTCATTTCCTTTCCTTTGTGGTAGTGATAAGGATGGTATTATCAAATTTTTCCTGGAGTGGCAATAACATTCCATTTATATTATCTCACCCTCAAACACAAAATTTCGTTGAGTTATCTAGCTTTTATAAAATTTGATTTCTCCTTCGCTATTCTCTAATACTTTCATTTCCCACATCAAGTCTTTTGTTACCTTTCAATTGTCATATACAAACATAACAATTGAATTAATATTATATTGCAGGTTCTAGATAATAGTGTGTATATAAATTCTCTATCTTGGAATGGCGGAGCAATTTATATATCCAAAGATGAAGTGGGTTCTTCCTATCTCAACCAATTTCACAAAGCGTTTTCTGCATTTTTAGTATCACGGGTAGGGGTGATGGTACCCCGAGGATGCATGTGCATATGTCTAGCCAGTCGTATTTCATGGACATAAAATACCAAGGGAACAGACTAGGACACAATTCTCATCACATGGAAGCTATGTTTGAAGAGATCATGAAGGAGGTAATATATTCATGTTCTTCTGTTATGGAATCCACTGCATTTTCCATGTTAATATAATTATATGGATGGATTCAAGAGGTGAAGGGAATGATTGAGAAGGAGAAAATGGACTCGTTCAACCTTCTAGTATTCTACCGAAATGTTGAGTTGGAGAGCATAGTGCANTTGGGCGAGTTACCTTTGCATCCAATTTCTGAGGTGAGAAAAGGAGACAAGGATATTTTTAGGAGGATGGTAACGAACAATTATGGGGTAACATTAGAGAACATTGTTAGAGCTCATTTGGGTTTGAATGTTTTAACGAATGAACTATTTATGAGGATTGGAAAGATGACCATTTTCAAATTCCAGGAATACGTTTGCAATCCAAGAGATTGACTTTTAGTCTTTCAAAAATTGGATTCTTCTATCAGGACTACCTCCATTGCTATTTATATGTTGTTCATTGATGTAATTAATTACACCAGTGATTTCTAACATTTTTGGCCATCTCAATTATTATATATAATTGCATAGAATTGTTTTTAAACATAATTCAAACTATTACATGAATGACACTATTAGTGGTTACCATTTAGTTTTAACACATTTTGTTTGTCAAATTGCGAACCATTGTCTCATTTATAAAGCATGTTGGGTAGTTGGGGATTAAATATTTGAATGATGTATCCTTGGGTATTTATATTGGTAGAGATTTGGGCAGGCCCTATAGATTGATTTATTTTTCATTGATTGTGAGGTTTCTCACATTTAGGGAACGAGTTAGTGTTTTCGTTCGATGTTCTTAAGAATAATTGATCCAGGTGGATATCGGTGGCCACACACCTATTCCATAGGCTCGAAAAACAATTTTCAATCTTGATAGTTTTTTGGCAGTTTTTCGGGGTCCAAACTTCCAGGGCCATTTTGAGGCCCTAAATGACGTTTTTTGGGGATTTAGGGCCCAGGTGTATGCTAAAGGAACTAACCTGGGCCAGTCAAAAATCATTCTTCTCAGTTATACCTTTCCAATAGTGTATCGAGCGCCCCAATCTGAGATCGTATGCAAACGTTACGCCCCCGGGAAGTTGACGTATCAACTACCCCCATCGAGCCTGCAAACCTTTTGGATTTTCATCTTCCGAGGTTAGGGTTTTGGATTTTACTTATGTTAAAAATTCCTTTGGAGCCTCATTGTAACAATCCTCTTCTTGTGAATGCGAGTAGTCATCACATCTCTTCTCAGAGATAAGTTGCCACCATTCTAGTGATTCTTTCACTTTGTATTTTTACAGTCTCTGTACATTTCTTTCATGAATAGAAATCATGTATTATTGTATCTCTGTGTTTATATCTCTGATATATTTCTTTTATATTGTTGGATATCTGATAAAACTCTGTACATTTCTTTATTATATCTCTACTCTCATTTCGTGCCGAAAATAATTTGGATCAGTGGTATCAAAGTAGGCTGCTCTTGATCATTTTTCAGTGCATGTCCCCGATGAGGTTAGAGTATAGAAATTTGGGTCTCGAGCTTGTCTCTCTTGAGGAGAATCGCTCTCGCAAGCCCAAGAAACCTCATCGACGAAGAAAATAAAAATGACGAAGCAAAAGATTCTATCAATCTATTGCTTGAGCAAGCTCTCACGTGATAGAGGGACGAAATGATGGAGAATTTTTCCCACTTCCTTCAACACCTACCGATAATAGAAGATGCATCTTCATCAAAGAACCAATTTGGAAGCACCTCTCCTTTAAAGGTACAGGTTAATTTTTATATTCCTGTATTTGAAGGTCAGATAGATGCAGATGCCCTAGACAAATGGTTAAATCTACTAGAAGGTTATTCTCCGTTCACCATTTTTACGATAGGGAAAAGATCACCTTCTCACTCCTTAAGCCTCTCCCCCATGTCAAACATTGGTGAGAAACTTACTGGGAGAAAATATCCACAGAGGAATCTGGAATATATGGGNGAAGATGCATCTTCATCAAAGAACCAATTTGGAAGCACCTCTCCTTTAAAGGTACAGGTTAATTTTTATATTCCTGTATTTGAAGGTCAGATAGATGCAGATGCCCTAGACAAATGGTTAAATCTACTAGAAGGTTATTCTCCTTTCACCATTTTTACGATAGGGAAAAGATCACCTTCTCACTCCTTAAGCCTCTCCCCCATGTCAAACATTGGTGAGAAACTTACTGGGAGAAAATATCCACAGAGGAATCTGGAATATATGGGGTCGAAACCACTTTGGATTTTTTTGTGGATGCGGTCAATGAACAATATTACCCTGTTGGAAACTATGAGGACCAATACATGAGATGGACCACACTGCGACAAGAGAGGGTCTAAGCAGTGTCGGATTTCATGAATACCTTCCATACCTTGCGCACCAAGATGGGTATCAAAGACTCCGAGTGACATTTGGTTCTGAAATATCGTGGGGCTCTACATAGATACATCCAAATTGAAATGGATTTTCTAGATATCTCATCACTCAGTGCTACATATCGATATGTTGTTAAAATCGAGCAAAAATTTAGGCACCAGAACAAATGGGAGTTTGAATCTGCAAATCCGAAACAACCAAAGTATGAGAAATATGACCCTAACAAAAAACTTCCTGAAAACTAGTCTAAGCCACAGGAAAAGAAGGGTCACGGGAAGACGAAGGACACTGGAAAATGGTGCGATTTCCACAAAATCCTCTGTCACAACACCGATGAATGTCGCTCAAAACATTCATTGGTGACCGAGATCAAAGACAAGGAGCCAAACCCTGATTCTAAATCCGATTCTGAAAATACTGGTAAAAGATAGATCATCGATGCAGACCCCATTGCTATTGTCACGACCGCAACAGTTCAACTGGAAGAACCAATAGATCCTGAAGAGGGGGAGGGCCTTTTTCATTCAAATATGTGGGTGAATGGGACCCTGCTGCATTTTATTGTCGATAGTGGAATCCGGAAGAACATCAAATAGTTGGGATTTTCGACAACACCACACCCATAACCATACAATATCAGGTGGCTTCTCCAAGGATGATATCTTCATGTAAGCCAGTAGTGTCAATTGTCATATAGCAACCAACCTTTCAAGGATGAGGTATTATGTGATGTTTCCCCGTTGGATGTCTGTGATGTTCTCTTGGGCCAACCATATATCTGGAAGCGCCATGCTATCTATGAGTCTTGACCCCGTAGTGTCATTGTTACTCTAGGGGGTCATCTCTACAGCATACCAGAGGTAGTTCCAACTATTTTCCCRCCTAAACAATGYCGCAAGGTAGTATCTCATACTAAAAAATTCATCTTCTTCACAATCTATTCAAAAGRTGAACATGATACTGCAACCACGACAACCTCATCCTAAGCACCTTCTATCCAACAGAAGCGGGTCAAMAAGACTGCAACAAAGCACAAATATTCCTTCTGCACACAGAAATATCATGTAGGTTGACCGGTTGAACAGATTCAACCCCACCAGCAAAAAGTTCATGACAGCCTTCCACAAACCAAGCAGTGCGACGTCTCCARCAAGGGAAGCAACTCACCAAGATTCAGATTCAACAAATGCTTCCCCATCTCCCCTAGGAACTCAACACAATGGATACCATTGCTTCCTAAGTAGGGAGGATTGATCCAAGTGGATATCGGTGGCCACCCACCTATTCCACGGGCTTGAAAAACAGTTTTCCGTCTTGGCATTTTTTTCGTAGTTTTATGGGTTCCAAACTTCCAGGSCAGTTTTGAGTCCCTAAATGACGTTTTTTGGGGATTTGGGGCCCAGGTGATTGCCAAGGGCACTAACCTAGGCCAATTGAAAATTTCTTTTCTCAGTTAGACATTTCCAACGGTGTATAGAGCGCCCCAAACAGAGATCGTATGCAAAAGTTACACCCCCGGGAAATTGATGTATCAACTACCCCCATCGAGGCCTGCAAACCTTTTGTCTTTTCATCTTCCGGGGTTAGGGTTTTGGATTTTACTTATGTTAAAAAGTCCTTTGGAGCCTCATTGTAACAATCATCTTCTTGTGAATGAAAGTAGATGTCACATCTCTTCTCAGAGATAAGCCGCCACCATTCTAGCGAGTCTTTCACTCTGTGTTTTTATAGTCTCTGTACATTTCTTTCATTAATAGAAATTGTATATTACTGTATCTCTATGTTTATATGTCTTATATATTTTTGGATATCCGATACATCTCTGTACATTTCTTTATTATATCTCTTCTCTCATTTCCTGCCGAAAATAATCTGGATCAATAATTCGATCTGTATTCTTATTGTATTAAATATTTTCCCAGACTTTGAATTGATGTTGTGTTAAATCTAGGTTTGTGATTTCATTACATTAATCCTTTTAAAGAGTTAAATCTAGGCTCTAAAGTTCATTTCCTTAATCCTTTAAAAGATTTAAATCTAGGCTCGTAAGTTTGTTTCCTCAATCCTTTAAAAGAGTTAAATCTAGGCTTGAAGGTTCGTAAGTTGATTTCCTTATCTTTAAAAGAGTTACATGTCTCCCCTATGAAACCCTAACCCTAAACTCTTTATTTAAAGACTAAAAATATTCTCTTCTGAAACCCTAACCCTAACCATTCTAAAACCATAGCCCTAATCCTAAACTCTTTATTTAAAGAATAAAATGTCTCTCTTCTGAAATCCTAACCGTGACCATTCTAAAACCCTAACCCTAATTAACGAAAGTGACAATGGAAAGAAGATATGTAGTTTGTGGTCATGGACAACCTCAATCCTCACAATGATTCTATTTATATGGATGGAACTAGATGCTAAAGTATCACTTTCTTTCCATTGACCACTTTCATGTGATTTTTTCATGTATTCAGAGAAAAATAAGTATTATTAATAATAAATTAATAGTTATACTAAATTAATTGTTAACTATAATAATGATATTTTTAAATATTATTAACTATGTTAAGATTAATTAAATATAATTATTTACTCACATAACCACTTTTAAGTAAAAGTGGTTGATATAGATTGATCAACACCATTTTCTACCTTTTAAAAATAATGATTCCAATCGACGTATATCAACCAATTTTACTTAAATGTGGTTGTGCTAGTTAATTTCAACCTTAAAACTCATATAGGATTTGAGCTCAATAGTTTTTTTTTTTGTAATTAATATGGTACAGGTTACACCATTCTCATTCTCATTGGCGCTTGATCACCACGACTTACACAAATTGAGTGCATCATGTTGAAATATGCACTATAAAGTTTTCAAGGTTTGAACCTTTACTTTGATGAATGAAAATATTTTGTATTTTGAAAGGTGGATTGAGTTGTCTTGTTATTCTTATCAAAAGGAAAAAGGAAAAATAACATAACAAAGAACGAATTTGGATCTAGTTTTGTGAGTGATTTATTTTCCTGTGAATTGTGTAGTTATGAATTTTGAAAGAGGCACTAGGTGTACATGCAAAGGTAGTAGGATCGAATCCATGGATTCAAGAAAATTCTCAAATGATGCATTGTTAAATGTAAAGAGAAAAGCAACCCATGTTCTTCATATGATGAAGGAAACAATTCTATAGAGATCAAAGATAATGATCATATAGAGGAGATGGCGTTGGTAGAGTTTGCAACACTTCATGTCTTGGTAAGTCTTACAGGAATTTATTCAAGTGTTTTATTTTTTTATCGCAACATATTTAGTGTATGGAGATGTACAATGGGAACTTCATCTTGTTGATTAATATTTTATCAATTTCATTCATAAACAGGGTTTTAAAATTGTGAAAAATAGATTTAATACATTGTAAGAGGTATAAAAAAAGAGTACATGGTAAATAGGGGATATCTAGTAAAAACATGTTTGTTTTTTTTTTAATTGGAAAAATGAGTTGAAAGGGGGTTTAATAACTTATTAATTTCATTCATAAAAAGGGTTTTAAAATTGTGAAAAATAGATTCAATAAAGTGTAAGAGGTATAAAAAATATTATATGATAAATAAGGGATATCTGGTAAAAATATATATTTTTTTTTTAGTTGGAAAAATACATTGAAAGGAGGTTCAATAAAAGGATTTTGGGAGGTATTTATCAATATCTAGTGAAACATTTTGGAGGTATTAATCAATATTTAGTGAAATTAGAGGTATTCTTTAATATCCCACGAATACATGTGCTATGTCATAAATTCACTAAGTGGAGACCCCATGAAACTTACTCTTTGGGAAACAACCCTTGGTATTTCTTCTTTTTATTTGAAAAATAACTAGCCTAAAATTTGTATTGAGTGTGTGATAGAACATTATTTCCATCACTATTGAATGAGATGATTATTGTGGTTCATTTCTTTAATGCACTTCCTAAACAATGATCAAAATTGCACCTTACCATAGGATTCCCGAAATATCAAGTATCACTGACAAGTAAAATATTTTGATATCACATAGCGACAATGGAAAGAAAATAATTAGTAATATAGGCTTCCATCAATACTTTGGAAATTTGTAAGAGACTAAAAAGTGTGACAAGGTCTGTCCATAGTAGCAATATACCCAACATCATCCTCAACAAACAACAAGACTTGTTTGTTTGTTTTTCCACTTTTCACCAATCTGTTTTGGTTTAGATTCTTATTTTATGCATTTCCATATTAGCATTCTTGTTGTATGAACTTTTGTATTAGCCCTGTGGTTTGATGTATTTATTTAGTCTCATTGAGCATTATCATAATTTTTTAATTCTTCAATGATTGATATATTTTTTCTCCCTCTTTTTTTTTTTTTCAAAATTTATATATCTATTAGATTTGTCAGATACATTATGTTTCCTTTTCTTCATAGTTTCATAATTCTGAGTGGGGAAGAGAATTTAAAAGTCATATACAAGCTATGTAAATGGATATCCTTCAATCTCCATCGTAAAATAATCATATTATCTTTTTCATCAACTTGAAGTATTTTCATGCTTTATTTGTATGAACGCTATTCATTGACTTTCATATTTTTCATTTACTCTTTTTTATTTTTTCAANTAGATTTGCCAGATACATTATGTTTCCTTTTCTTCATAGTTTCATAATTCTGAGTGGGGAAGAGAATTTAAAAGTCATATACAAGTTATGTAAATGGATATCCTTCAATCTCCATCGTAAAATAATCATATTATCTTTTTCATCAACTTGAAGTATTTTCATGCTTTATTTGTATGAACGCTATTCATTGACTTTCATATTTTTCATTTACTCTTTTTTATTTTTTCAAGTTGGACATTGACTTGACTTGTTCCATATGCCTTGTGAATTTATAAGGATATTAATTTTAATGCAAGTATGTGTATCATATGCCATGCAATGCATTGAATACCTTTATGCTTGCACTTTTTGTTTGCTTGCATACATTTCCTATCCTCCTAGGTCAACCCACCTTTATATTTAATAGTTCCTTCACTTCTAAATAACTCTTTTATGTTTAATAGGCCCTTCACTTATAAATAACTATTTAATAAACCCTTCACTTATAAATAACTCTTCCAGGAAAGCATGGATGTCTCTAATACTACCCCCACCCACATAACTTATAAATAACTCTTCCAGGAAAGCATGGATGTCTCTAATACTACCCCCACCCACATATGTGGGTGGGGGCATTAATAGAAAAAATTAATAAAGTTTTTCTATTAATACCCCCATCCACATCCAGGAAAGCATGGATATCTCTGATACTACCACATGAGCATGGATGTCTCTAATACTACCACATGAGTTACGTGTTCATAGATATAAAATACACTTACTAACGCCAAACAAAATATAATGTAATCATGCCCATGCTTATCTCGATTACATATTTATGACACCGTGGAGAAAATTCAACTATCGACTTTGTTCCATACTTGTTTGGATGCTCTTAATATGAAATCGAAATAAACATTCCCTTAAATCATATATCATGAACTCTTTTCTCCCACTACTAGTTAATATAGACAAAAATTCACTTCCAATGTCATCTTCGATTGTTAAAACATGAAAATTTTATTGTGTATACATGTGTTTAATAACCTAACGATAGATAATACAATATATAAATTAATTATCTATACATTTATAAAAGATTCCTTTAAATGTCAATGATAATGATTAAACATTAAATGTCAAACCCTTAATTTTGTTTGTTGTATATCTAGGTTTCAAACAATTTTGATCAATCTCCTAAATGCATTTCTCTATTATCTCCATTATCTTCCCCTATGTCTTATCAGGTTCAACCAATTCTTTTTCAAGGATAGATTAATTGTTCTATAGAAAACAAAGAGAGGAATAAAAAAACATTGGAACAACAGATAGTGCCTAAGCACTATACACGTTTGTAACGTAGTAGTCTAAACGTTCTACCTTTTGGAGGTTTTTCACAACATTTTCCGTTTGATTTCCCTTGAAATCTGGTGATGAATGGTTGGATCTGCAGATTTGAGTGGCTAAGTTTGTATAATCTGAGTCCCCCAAGGGTTTTTCATCATGCTGAATCCATTTATGCATTCAAAAATGCAATTTAAACAACAGAAAATAACAATTTTGTCCAAATTTACATTGTTGGATTCTGGCCAAAAAAATCAAAAGGTAGAGCGTTTAGCCAACGTCGTTTGTAACATTGCTTATAAAAATCATTAAAATACTCTAAAATTAATTTGTACTGAAAAAATGATCCACTAAAAATTTAAGAGATTATTGATTTACTAGTTAGTCTTTCAAGTGATATTGATATTCAATGTTTGTGTAAAAAACACAATCAACCCAATATTATTATTTTTATTTATCTTAGGAAGTAGACACTGAATAATTTTTCTAGTCATTCTTTTTAGTGGGTGTTAGAACATGTATAATTTTGAGCTTTTGAACTTTAGATTTTGCCTCTTAGAAATAAATAAAATTTACCCAAAAAGAAAAAAACTTAGAGAATTGCCTTTTAATTTTAAAATAAATCCATTGGTTGTTATTTATCAATAGGGTGCTTACAATATCTATCGTCAATGAGTTACTCTAATTTGATCGAACGGTCCTAATGATCTCTGAAGCTTAGAAGTTCCCTGAGTTTTAAAAGAAAGTCTTCAACGATCACTTCGGAGCTTCACGCTTTGGGTTTTCCAACGAATCTAAGCAACAAAAATCCAGAAACTACGAAGTCTTGAATATAGTCACTCGTGATAAATCCTAAAGGACTTACGGACGCATCATGGGACACATGTCTTTTAAATCTTTTCTTGGGTTGACACGTGGCACTTATTTTTGAAATTTACGTTGGATGATTCACATGTTTTCAGGTGACACGTGGCACCTCACTTTTCTTGACACGTCATCAAGAATGACATCATCTATGCCATGTCACTCCAGGAGATTTCCCTTCAAGGGTTTTAATAAAGATCGAGTTCACAAACCACCGAAGTATCAAAGCATTGAAGTAATAAATATTACAAAAAGTAAAAAGTGTTTTAAAGAGTTAATAAAAATTTTAATAACTGAGGTTAATCATTAAGTACTAATTAATCACTCCACAGTTTCAGACTTCGGGAGATTTTCCATCCCGTCACATCCAAATCTTCTGAACGTCGAACCGTCAAAGTATTAATGGCATTTATGATTGATTAAGGTTAATGTTTTCAATACATATTGTGAATCACTAGGTAATAAATTTCATTAAGTTTCTAATAAATTCTTCATCAGTAAATCTATAAAAAGACTCATAGACTTTATGAATAAAACACCTCGAATTCCAAAGTTATTTCACCATTTGCAATTAGCAAT
>SNQJ01S0012575.1:289704-302940 GCA_010110895.2 Picea sitchensis | reverse complement strand
CATCAATCAAGTGCTCATCTGGAATATCGGTTACCTTTATATTCAATATTTGGAAGTTCTCAATGTGCTCGGTAACTGAACCCTTTTGCTTGAGATTTATCAATTGGCTAAAGAAGGTATTTCTCCTTGTATCCTCATAGTGTTCTATCATTTATTCCGTGAAAATTGTCCAAGTGACGAGTGATTTACGAGAACAAAGCCATCGATACCATACAAATTGATTAGGTTCTAAATATAAAGAAGTAATTCGTAGCTTTTGTGTATGTGGCACATTATGGAGATCAAAGAATTGCTCCATCTAAAGTATCCATGTGATTGGGTCCTTGCCACCAAACTTCCTCATATCAATCTTAGGAACGTCGTTGGTCTTCAAACCAAAGTTGGAGTTTCTCCATTCTTGATTCACCTTCCTTGTGTCCTCATTATGAATTTCATGGGATGCATTTTCACTTTCAGATGTCTTCTCTGTTACGAAATTTTTCAATACTTCCATGATCTCCCCTTTTAAACCATCCATCTTAGTATCCATCAAATTAGCTTCCATTGAATCAAATTGATTAGGTTCTAAATATAAAGAAGTAATTCTAGCTTTTGTGTATGTGGCACATTATGGAGACTTCAAAAGAATTGCTCCATCTAAAGTATCCATGTGATTGGGTCCTGCCACCAAACTTCCTCTTTCATATCAATCTTAGGAACGGCTGCTGGTCTTCAAAACCAAAGTTGGAGTTTCTCCATTCTTGATTCACCTTCCTTGTGTCCTCATTATGAATTTCATGGGATGCATTTTCACTTCAGATGTCTTCTCTGCTACTTAAATTTTCAATACTTCCATGATCTCCCTTTTAAACCATCCATCTTAGTATCCATCAAATTAGCTTCCATTGAATCCATCAAATTATCTCTTCCATTGAATCCATCTTAGTATCCAACTTAGCTTCCATTGAATCCATCTTCTTTGTAGTTCATTTTATGTCCCTATCGCATTCTTTCACCTTCATCAAGAGTCCAAGTAGGATTTTCCTGAGGCTTATTTGGTGTAGAAGTTCCCTTTTGGTGGCATGTTGGCCAAGTAATTTCTTTTTGAACCTGGATTTTGAGGTGGTTATGGTAGACAATATTTCTTCTGTTAGATCTCCCAAGTTTCAATTCTTCTCGGTATGAAACTTTATTTTAGGTAGTTCTCTGATATTTCTTCAAGTAATGCCACAAGTCTGATCAAAATTGATGTGCCAAGTGGAATTTACGGTAACTTCTCCACAACTTGTTTATTTTTTTCCCTTCCAGGATCCACTTATATAGCATGCACCGCGACAAAATAATTTATATAAATTTTGAAACTCTAATTCTAAATACTTCACAGACCGCCCATGATCCAATGAAACTAGGTCCACCTCAATTTTGATACTCTAAGAAGAAGTTATGATTGTTTTACCTGAATGACCTTCTCTGAGACTAGTCAATAGGACTAGTCACAATTCTATCTTACACCGTGTATCTACAAATTTAAGATGACCTGTCAAATTTTACCACAACTACCTTTATAATTTATATGAATATCATTTGGAGTTCAGACCAAACATTACAAAAATTTATAGCTAAAAATTTCGCGAATGACGCAGCTTCCTCAGATGATTTTAGAACCCTATCTGTAGAGGTTGCATTCAAATTATAAGGCCTCAGGAGCTTAATTTTGAACCCAATGTACCTTGGACTGCCTACTAATTATCCTCCAAGTCAAGCTTCTTCCAAACATTGTATAAAAACGCTATATTTAAAAATTCCACGGTGTCTCAGATGTAGCAGCGAAACCCTAAGACCTTGAGCTTTGATACAATATGTTAAGAACCAAATATCAATATAGCATAGAAAAACCTCAGAAAAAGTACTCGACGCCTTGAAAAAGAGATAATTTCAGATAATTTCAGATAATAAGACTAGGATGTATAATTACAACTAATGGCCTAAAGCTGACATAAATAAAATAACATTACTAATATAATATGCCCCAATTAAGGGGTAATGAGCCAATATTAGAGCTTAACATAATCAAGACATGGTGGGGACATCTGGAAAAATTCAGAGCTGATGCTCATTGTATGTATTCCATAGTGCCCTTAGATGCTCATATGTTATATATAGCCATGATGATCTGTCGTCTATTTGGGAAAAATAACCCTGCACATTTCTCAGTTGAGTGGGTAGCCATAATTAATGAAGTAGCCGAGGGTTATACCTTCAATTGGGATAAAATGCTATCTGATAATTTGGCCAAGGAAATTGTTGGGTATCAATCATCAAAATCAAAAGGGAAACCTACTCCTTTTTACATGTCATCATATATTATGTATTCCATTTGTTTCATGACCCCATTCCCCCTGATGAACTAGAGTTGGACCCCAACCAGTTTTGAGCCAATTCATTTCTACCACTCCAAATTATGGGAGGAAAATGCTAAAGATTTATTTTAAGAAATTTGTCACAATGTAGTGGTACATGTTCACATAGCTATATATGGCCTACCACCGCCCAAGGTTTCAAAAAATATTATGGGGAATTTATGCACAATTGTAGACTAGTTTATTTAAGAGAATTTCTCCTACATTAGAGTATTTGGTTCTTTTTTTCCTCCTCATGCCCTTCCATAGTTTTTTCCTGACAGGATGGTGTGCAAAGAAGTGGCATACCAAACAATAATAGGAGGCATCATCAAGGAATTGAAAGCAGCCCAAAAAAAGGCATGGAAGACTTTCCCCATTCAAGTTGTTATGTTCACATTGTTAGATTTTGGTCATTCTAAAGTCGAGGCTGCATCCATGGAAGATGTCAGGTTAGTTGACATTGAATTCAAGAAACATGATCCACATAAGATAATGGATAATAATTTGGCTCAATACAACATGAAGCGATAAATCCATGAGGATTCTCCTTATGACGAGATGTTTAGGGGAGTTAGGTCTTATGAATAAGTTCAAAGCAGATTCCAGACTCTTCCTCCTGACCAAGAGGTTGGTTTCCTCAAATTTCAAAAGCATAGGTGAAACAATTTACCAAAGATATTGCAAGGAGAGTCAAAACCCATGCCTTCTTCACATGAAGCTAAACCCACAGGATCTGAGCGAAGTTTCTCCACTAAGCACAAATATGAAGAAGTCCTGAAAATTTTAGAAGGGTTATTTCAAGTAATAAAAGCACCATTGTCAGGTCTGATTAATCAACAATCATTAGATCAGTTTTAATATTTCATGAATCAGGGACAGGTTGTTCCTCATTCAATGCCATCTACTCCTATTGGCTCCCCAAATACAACAGAATAGGAACATTCCACAACAATTATATATCCTATTACATCATTAACCCCTTTACAGACCTATTTTGGAAATCCTAATACAACAGATCTCATTCATGTTGATGATATTACTCCTATCTTTCCTGAAGATATGCCTCCCTCAAGTTTCTTTTTCAGCAAGAAATGAAAAGATATTATAAAAAGAGAATCTCACCAAAAGGATGGAGTAGTCACTAAAAGGAAAATATTGGTGTATGATGGGAAAGACCAATATGATCCTAAGTTTGCAAAAGAAGTTGCAGATTCACTAGGGGATTTTTCCACCGCCAATCAATGGTCAGTGGACAATTTAACCAAACAACTGCAACAAAAATGTCTCTTGGTAGAGCAATTGCAGAATGAGATACATAGTACGGAGCAGACTGTTAGAAACAGGATGAATCAAGAAATTGAACAAATCAAGGCTAGTCATCAGTATTAAATGAAGTAGTTATAGGATAATGTTGATTTGATCCACCATAGTTCACAGACCAACAAAGGTTTGATCACTCAGCGGGACAATCTGATTGAACAGTTGCATGCCAAATTGGCCCAAACAGAGAACACAACAATAAATATTACTGCCTTCAAAACACAAGCATCAAAAATCAATGAGAAGCTAGAAGTTGTCTAGCAGAAGATATATCAAAAGGTTGATGCTATTCATAAATGCTATCAAGCAATAAACCTTTCTCTTAAAATTATTTATGTTAAGGAAAAAGATTCATGTGCATTTAGGTCTAAGTTTAAGGAATTTATCATATGGAGGCAGAAATCTATTATCCCTGGTCTCACCCCTTTCTCACATTTTGAACAAGTAAAGGGTGAAATGGCCCCGAAAGACTGGGAAACAAATCTGGAGCAAAGCAAGAAACTTGCCAGAGAAGCAAAGGAGGCTTGTCTAGAGGCATTATATTTAGTAAATAAAAAAATGGTTGAATTGAAGGAAGTAATATCTCATATTCATTGGGGCAGATTTAAATAGAAATGAACCAAGAGAGCTCCAAAAAGAGCAAGGAAAATATTTAGTCCACTATCCAACAGATGAACCATATCGATTTACTCAAAATAAATGAGTTGTTGGTGAATCCAAATTTACAGTATTAAGCCACAACCCAGGAAGCAAAGAAGATACAAGAAAATCTGCCACTAATACAAAAGAAGATGTTTTCCTTTGAATTGAACGAGAAGATTGAGCCTTTGAAATTCATGGTAGCATTGATGGACATGTGCACCCAATTCAATGAATAGAGAAAAGCAAGTGTAGCTAGGAGAAAATGAAAGAACATTCAGAGCGTCCACTTTCCCCGCCGATACTCTTCATCTCCTGCCTCACCACCTACATTTTCCCTCTCTCCACACATCACTTACCATGTCTATCCCTACCACCTACATTCTCCCATCCACTCATCCCACCTCCTTATTGGACATTTGTCCCCACTTGATCCTATTCGTGAACAATTACTCTTCCCCATAGCCATTAGACATCCCATAACAAGCCAACGCTGAGATACCTGTCCAATCACTACCCCCATTTCTTCAACTACAATTCTTTATCCCAGTAAATGCATTCGAAGGGACAGATGACCACARAATCATATGRCAAAGACAGTAAGYCAATGATTGTAGTGGCCTTAATGGACATGTGTACACAGTTCAAAGAACAAAGGAAAACGAGTGCATTTGCGAGAAAATGAAGGGACAGATGAAGCGCCAACACATCAAATCAAAACTCAACAATAGCTACATGTTGTTATTTCATTTGGATTGTATTCTATATTTAGGCAGATATTGTGGGAATTCCAATGATTTTCAGTTGAGACAATTTTTGTATAAATAAATAGATTTTAGATCTATTAGTAGTTGCTTCTTGCTGAATGTAAAAGAGAAAATGTTTTTTGAATATTAATACAAGGGCAGACAGAGATTCTAAGTTTCGTTCAATTTGAGTTATGTGTTTCCTCTGTGTTTCCATCTCTCTGAATTTCTTTCTATAGTTCTTGAAGAGTGAATGATTACAATTTAGTATTACGTCTACTGTGATCATGATATATCAGAAGTTCATTTAGTAATGGGTTTTCCTCTGTTATTACTGTGTGTAAAACAAGACCTGTGACATGTGTGAATTATTGCATTTTTATCTCCTCTCAAGGGTGCATCTTCTACTTTTCTTCTACTGCAAACAAGGTGAGACTTATCTGTAATTGATGCCTGACTTTGTTTTAGCAGTTTTGTAAATCATTTATACGCCATTTGACATTATAATTGTGACTTAGATAATGAGATACAACCTTTGTATTGTCTTATCATTAATTTCATTTAAAGATTATTTCTCAGAAAACTAAAGGTAGAAAAAAACACTCATAAAAACATTTCATTCAAAATCTTTGATGCGTGACATTATTCTTTGAGCCTTAGAATCAATCTAAGGAACAACAATGAGGTTGGAGATAAAGGTACTTTTATTAAAAATATACATTTAAATTTTAGTGGATTTTTAATTTTTTAAATTAAATTGTAAAATATTTAAAACTAAATTATAAAATAATTTTGTGGATCTTAAAACTAAATTTTAAAATAACTTTTAAATATGTGGAAAATGGAATTGAAAGTGCGTGAAATTAAAATTTTTAAAAATTGTGAAATAACTTTTAAATATGTAAAAGATGGAATTGAACTTAATAATAATTTAATTTTAAAGTTATAAGTTCGAATTGAGAAGGGGTAAGGTAGGGTAGGGTAGGGTATGTATATTTACATAAATTTTAGCAACCAAATCATCATTGTCTAAAGGAAGTTCCTTCTCCCATAAATAAGATAATGTCATACACCAATTTAATTTCTGATTGGTAGAAACTTTAAATTAGATTATTATTATTATTATAAATTTTATAGTAAAAAACAACTAAGCATTTAGAATTCTTAAATTAAAAAATTAATTTTTCAAATTAAATTAAAAATTAATTTTTCAAATTAAATAACAAAATAATTTTTAAAAGGTGATTGAACTTACCATCTTTAAAATGAATTTGTAAGATAATCTTAAATATATAAAAGATAAATAAATTTATATAAATTTCGTAATAATAAAATATTTGTGATGAGTTTAAAGTTTTTAAAATTAAATAAGATCCTAAAACTAAATTATAAAATAATTTTAAAAGTGGTGATATAATTTAAGTCAACTTAAAACTCTTAAAATTAAATTATAGAATAATTTTAAATGTGTGAAAGATGAATAAATTTTACATGAGTTTTGTGGATTTAAATTTTTTTAAATTAAATTATATATTGTATTAGATTTTTAGATATAAATTGTATATAAATAGTTTGTGGAGTTTTTAAAACATCCAACATTTTCATCATGATGATGGGTAAAGAGTCCCTAATGATAAGTGGAGTGTTCACTCTAGATGTTGGACATTTCAAAAACTCCACACTTTTAAAAACCTAATATAAAATCATAAAATTAAATTAGAAAATAATTTTAAAAGTGTGTTAAAAATTAAATAAACTTTTTTTATTTTTTTTATTTAAAGATGTAAGAAATTTTAAATTAAATAGGGGAAAAATAATAGTTCATTCAAAGAATTGGATTATTTAAAAAAAAAAAAAAAGCACACCAAACTTCTATTAATCACATAATAATATAGTGATACAATTATACCTTGTTGGAGACCCTCCATAATAGGAAACCAAGCCCCCACTAGATTTTGTCATAAAAAAATTGATAAGTCTTAAAGCTATCTTGTTGTCTTATATTTTTTGAAAAAAATATTCTTGAGTGGACTCAACCCTTGGTATGCACTAATACCATGTTGATATTTTACCACTCTACTCAACACCCGACAATTAACTCAAATAAAATCACTTTATCTACTAAAAGCACGGTTGGGTAATAAACTAAACAAAACATGCAACGGAAGCATAAACAAGGAAACCAAATCAAGCACATAAGAACACCAATATTTTTGGGTAAACCCCTGGAAAATCCCCGGAGGGAAAACCAATCCAATGATGTTTTTATTAAGGTCACATCAAGGATCCCGTAACAGGGAAAATGGCCTATTGAGAGAATTATGCATTGCAAACAAACCTAGAAACTCATGTGTTGTTGTACAACCCTGTACCAACATGTTTTCCAATTCTTTCACAACTTATCCTTCTGTGACCCACAGACATTTGTGAATTTCCCTTCTGTGACCCACAGATATCCACAACTGTCTCCACTGTGACATGTAGATGTGTATGGAAATCCCATATGACAACTTATGTACAACGCTATTCTTTTCTCTGGTCTATGTCATTTGAAACCCACCTACGGTTGCTTCTACTCTCTCTCCTCCTTGACCTATATGACCTTTAGATTAAATTCCTTCTCCACCTATCAAAATATTTAATCACGATCCTTAATGATCCAACCCTCACATCAATACTTGGATGAACTCTCTTCACCCAACCAATGAGATCTACTCACTCCAGTGTAAACAAATGTCCTTCTTTGCTCCTACACTCTAACTAGAAAAATTCCTTCTTTTCTATCTCTGATCTTGGCATCTCACCAAAGATCCTCAACCTTGGAATCTCAACAAAGGTCCCTTACTCTTGGTATCTCACCAAGAGTCTCTCGATATTGGCATCTCACCAAAGATCCTCACCTTGATCTCTCACCAAGGTCCCTTGCTCTCGACATCTCACCAAAAGTCTCATGACCTCGACCTTTCATCAAGAGTCTTGACTATGTCGACTTCCTCAACAAAAGTGACTTCCTCTCGAAGTGACTTCTACTTTACCCCAACCTCTCTTTTATAATCATGAATTACAATCTATTTCTAATATTCAAAGTGATCTACGGTTGAGATTACTTCTCACACTCACTTAAGATTTAGATTACAAGTTGCGTGTTAAGATTTTACTTTAAATAACTCAATTCACTAATAAATACAATTTTACTTTAATTAATTCCTTTTAAATAAAGTAAACTCAAGACTAGATTATTTTTTACAACTTCCACATGCAAAACACATGCCAATGTGGAAGTACCTATCCAATTCTACCAAGAACATCAACAATATTAACATAGGCTAATATTTGATAGACTATATTATATCTATCCATATAAATCTAAGGAAAAAAGACTACAAAGAGATCACACTAGTCACCCAATGCTTGGGGAGGAGGGGTTTCCTTTGCATCCACTTCCAAGATCAGATCAACATCCTCAAAGTCCTCACTGGTCTGCTTCATTTTCTAAGAATCCATGTCAACCTAAATCAGGTCTTGCTTCGTTCCAATTGAGCTAGTTGACCCCATTTCCATTTTCCCATTTCCATATTTCGATGGATATTTCAAGATAGTAATTTAACACCAAATACCTCCTCACAAATGGCCTCAAAATTCCCTTCAAATATACCGAGGGAGTAAAGGATATCTTGTCACTTGGCCTTCACATTTACTAGCACCTGTGCAATCAATGTTTTCACAAACTAATATGTTTCAACCAACCTGAAATACTTTATGACTCTGGTTATTGAATGGATGGGGTCCTCAACCCATTCCTAAACCTCCTCCAAGATCTGGGTATCTGAAGTGTGCTCCATTTTCACATTTACAGCCACCTCAATCTCCTTGATAACCACCTTGGCCTTGTCTAAACATTTTTCTTCACATTTTCCTCATATGCTTCCCTTGTGCCCACCTTCTACGAACTCAAGGAAGAGGTTAAACTATCACCCCCATAACTGTATTTCTTAATGCTCCTTCTTCCCTTGCCTGCACCATGCCACATAACTGAAACCCCTCTCCACTAGTAGAAAATTCCAATTCTCCTTCTTAGTTGGAGTCCCTCGTGCCAAGGAGATGAATTGGAGAGAAGAAAAAGAACCCATTGATAACACCACCCCCTCCATTCCTAACAAGACCATACATAATGAGGCAACCTGATATTTTTGGGGTTCCAAGGATCTACAAGCCCATTCATCTCCTCTCTAAGATAGAAGAGCCCCAACACCTTTTCAAAGCTCCCCTTTGAATCGTGATCCTTTGTCGAGGTCACTCCCCCATTGAGACTCTCTTTTAAATGCATATAGACATATCTACCTCTCCACACTCCTCTCACCATAGGTCTAGAAGTAGTGGGTTGCACCGTGCTCCTTAAATCATGGACGTTGTCCATCATGGCCAACTCCATCTCTGCCCACCATCTCTCAGTATGATGAGTGTTTTCCACTATTTCACGCTTAGAAATTATTCCCGCAAATGCGTAATAAAACCCCCATGCCTCTACTTTGTCCTTTATATGAACTTTGATTGGCTTCACCTGCATAGACTTGAAAAAACTAGAATCCTTTGTACCCTAGCCACCTTGTGCTTATATATTTACACCCACTTACAAGACCTCCTCTAATCATCCACATATATATCCTTACATGCATGTCGAAGTGGTGGTTTTGGAAACCATGTGTGCGACCCCCACCCCCACCCCCCTACCTGCACTCCATCTAGGTAAGAATTACATTACTTTTCATATAAATTTATAATTTTTATTTTTATTTTTTTTTATAATTATCATCTTATCAACTATAAAATTTTGCATTTAAATTTATATGTCTTTATAATATTGTATTGTGTATAACTTAGTTTTTAGAAGATTATGTTCTACATAATTGTTTTTATATAGTTCCAACCACAATTTGATTTTGATATTGCCACATTTTCATGGTTCACAATTGGTATCATTCATTGTTTAAATAATGTCATTATTTATAATTAGATATTTTATAATTATAATAGATATATAATCACATAATTTCATTTAGTTTTAATTTATAATTTTATTTGGGATTGTGCATTATAATTATTGTTGTTGTTGTGTTAATGTTTATACATTTAATTTTTAAATATAAAAAAATTTGGATTTGGATTTGAGTTTTTTATTTACAAAATATAGATAATCTCTAGATATTCTAAATTGATTCCTCATTTATATTTTTTAGATATGATTTTATTAGGTGTTGTTGACCAAAAATTGGTTATCTATATTTCCCACTCTTGGATTTGTTGTTCCTGAGTTTATACTTTAAGTATTTAAAGTATATTGTCAAGGCATCGAAAAATAAAGAGGGTTTTGGTATAAGAAAAGGAAAATAGTTCTTTAGGTAAAAGAAGCTATGGTTGGTTTCTAAGTGGTCTTTGTCTAGCTTCCAATTGTTCCCGGGCACTTTTATCATGTTCAATGGTTGTCCATGAACGTTCAAGTTCAACCCGGGTGGTAGTTGTCTTGAGGATAGTATTAAACAAGGTTAACGCGATGCTAGTTTGATCAGTGAGTCTGGTTTCTATATTAGGTTGTCCTGCGATAGGGACAATCATGAGGAAAAGAAGGTTAAAAGATATGTTGCTTTGTTTTTAATATTTGTTGTTTCTATTTTGGATTATATGAGAGAAGTTCCCAAATCTGAATTAATAATATAACAATTTTAGAGGTTGTTTCCTGTTCCTAAGTTAAATTGAAAATAATAAATAAGATGAAAGAAAACTTAAAGTTGTTTAAACAACGTGAGGCATCAATCATGGAGGAATCTCACTTTGTTACAGAAGAAGAAAATAGACGAGAAAACTTTAATGAAGCATAAAAATATAGTGATCTGAATAATCCACAGGTCGTGTGCCTGCTAATAGAAAACACATAGGAAACTCTGCAAATAATCAGACGACCAAATAACACATAACCACAGTAGATGTAGTACTAAATTGTAGTTTAAAAATTCATCAAATGTATATAATAAATGATGTTGAACATGAAATTACATAGGAGTACATAACTCAGGTTTGATAGAATATGGAATCTTCATTTTGCATTGTCATTAATCCTTATAAAAGAGAAGTCTCTCTACTACAATCGGCCAGAAAAAGGCTTCTTTTAGTTGTTTGAAATTATATTTATACAAAAATCATCAACCCTAGATGGTTGGTATTTTCCTAACTTCTAGATGCTAACGGTTACAAAATACAAACTTGAATCGTTTCGCTTGATTACCTTTTACCTCACTATCACTCCGACAAAATGAGCATGCATATGTTGCTTTGTTATTTCTTTCAAATATCTCCTTCACTTGGTCTGAGACACTCAATGCACCTGCTAAGAAAATGCACTAAACTTTTGGAAGGTTCTGTCATATCCTTTGCTTCAAACAAATACAACTTCCTTTGAATTTTCGGCAACTTTTCTTCACACCTTTTATCTTCAAACTTTGTTGATTGCAATTGTAAGTTCGGCTTCACCATCCATCTATCCATTAGGGTGACATCAACCTTTTTTAATTGCGAAATATTAATTTGAGCTCATTCAATCTTTCTTTTAAGTTCAGTTGATGTCTTGTAACATTGATCTGTCCTAGTAGTCCAGGGAAATCACCCTTTCCAATGTCTAGATTTTTTTTATCTAATAAGTCAAAAGTCTCTTCACATTATTCCTTTATCTCTTTGGTCATTTTCTTACTTTTAGATATATTGACCTCCCATACCTTTAGCACGATATAACCCCTTATATGTTCAGTGACAGTTAATTTAGGAGCTACTGTTACCTCTTCTTTAGTCGAAAATATGACTTCCTTTTGGAAAGAGGCCCGGGCTGCTGTAGCCTCTTTTTCTTTGAAAACCATGTTCTCCAATGGTTGAATTACGTCCAGAAAATGGTTTTGAATGATCTCTACTTTAGAAAACAAGCTTTGTTGTTCTGCCTCTAGCTTTTGGTGTACTTCCAGTGTCTGGGCTTGGAATATCGTTATATTTACCACCTGGCTTTCAGTAGAACTCAATTTAACTTGCAACTGCTTTACTAATTTCTCTTGTTGAATGACCTGCCCTTGACTGGCTTGCATATTCTTATACATCTCATCTAAACTAAACTTGAGTAGTTGAATCTCTTGTTTGTCGACAGCTTTGGCCTGTTCCAGCCCTTTATTTATTTCATCTCTAATATTTTTCTCTATATTCTTTATTTGACTTTGCAACTGGGATATCATTTGATTTTTTTGTTGTAGCCTTGATTTCAGATTATCGACTGAGAAGAAGTTGGTCGTAGAAAAATCTCCCAAAGAGCCTGCTACTTCTAGGGAAAATTCTTCCTCTTCTAGATTTTTTCTTTCCACAAGTATCCTGTGCTTTTTTACCATTGTACCTTCTTTCAAGTGCATTTCTTGTTTCACTACAACCTTTCTTTTCTTACTAAAAAAGAAGTCAGAGGAAGGTATTTCTTCAATAGAGATTGGGTCAAGATCACTTACATATATAATCCCAAAAATTGACTGTAAAGGATTCAAGGCTGTAATCAAACTGCCTAACTCTGTGAATTGTGTTCCTTCTTCTTTTTTGGGAGTATCGGAAGGAATAGTTGATGATAAAGGAGGAATCATTTGATTCAAATTTAAAGGTGTCTCAGACTTAAATCCTATTTTAGACCCTTGATGTTCTGTCCGTGAAGTTTCTGATGTTTGTGAAGACCATTCAGGATTCTTTGGGTTCTCCTCTGTAGTCCCTTTATCTTGATATTTTTATTCGAAACCTGGAGGTATTATTTCTTGTTCTAAAGGGGGGTTTATCAATTCCCCCTGTAGTATCTTTGGCAACCAACTTCGTCTGTGCTTCTGGAAAGCAAGAAAATTGGTCTGTAGGTCAGGGGGTAACACCTGGACTCTTTATAATATCTCCTCATATGCTCTAGTTCCTTTGAATATGTCATCACAGGGGAGTCTTCATGCTCATACATTTTCATGTTGCAATGAGATAGATGTGTTAGGATATTTAGACACTTAGGAGTTAGTTAAAATCTACTTGGTCTAATATGTCATTAGGTAAAAGTGTGTTTCTTTAGTATGCAATAGTATGCATTTGTAGTTAGGAAATCC
>SNQJ01S0012575.1:268335-279558 GCA_010110895.2 Picea sitchensis | reverse complement strand
TTACAATAAAAAAAAAATTAAGAACTTACCAAAGAAATATAACTATAAACAAAACATGGTAACAAACCAGTATGTACAATGAGAGTTCAAAAACATATTACTACATGAAGTGTTTAAGGTACCTCCCATTGATAGGGGCATTAATAATCTTTCCATCAATATTCTCTAATAAAAACACATTCTTTCCCTCAGAGGCTGTAATTTTGTACGGGTCGCACTAGATCTGATCAAACTTACCATGTTTGCCATCATCTTCTTTCCTGGCTTCCCATTTTAGGACCAAATCACTGGGGAGGAATTCCCTATCTTTAGCTTTTCGGTCAAATAAGGCTTTCATATTATCTTGATATCTCTGTATTTTTTCGTCTACTTCGGCCCTATTTTGTTGAACTTCAATAAGTTGATTTATCCTCCTGGTAATGTCATTTGGTTCTTCTTTTGAGTCTTGCTAGAGTTTCATTACTGGAAGTGCTAGATTTATCGGTAAAATGATGTCGGTACCATATACCATATGAAATGGAGACATTATGATTGATCATTTTGTACCTATCATGTTAGCCCATAAAGCATATTTTAAATTCACATTCCATGCTTTCGTATTTTCTGACAATACTTTCTTAATTATAGTGATCAGACTTTTGTTAAATGACTCAGTTAGTCCATTACCGTGTGGATAGTAAGTCGTGGAGTGTCCTAGAAAAATATTATATCTTTGATAACAACTTATCATGGCCATGGACTTGAATACCTGAGCATTATCACTCACTATTTTTTGAGGACAACCAAATCTTGATAGAAAATTATCCTCCAAAAAACTGATCACAACTGAGTCAGTTTCATTTCGAGTAGGAATAACTTCCACCCATTTGGTGAAATAATCTGTAGCAGTTAGAATCCATTTATTTTGAGCGCTCAAGTGTGGATGAATTTCTTCAATAAAATCAAGACCCCATTTCTATAATGGAGCTTCAACTCTAACTGGAACTAAAGGTAATGTTGGAACTTTCTGCCTTTCTGTAAACAACTGACAATGATTACAAGTTCATACTTTAGTGTTTACATCAGTGAATAATTTGGGCCAGTAATACTCGACTCTCAGGATTTTATAAGTCGTTGCTCGCCAAGCATGGTGTCCTACACACACACCCTCATGGAATTCATATATAACCTTTTATGTTTCAGTTTCTACTAAGCATCTCAATAGGAAACCCAGAGAGTCCTTCTAATACAATTTACCATCTATAATACAATATTTTACAACATGTAACTTCAATGTCCTATCTTTATACGGGGTTAGTTCACTAGGAAACTGAAGGGTCAGTAAATAAGAAACAATATCATCGTACCAAACTGAAGAAGAGAATTTTTTCAGAATTTCAGTTGTGGGCATAGTGACATCAAGTTCATCTATCTCTAAAAATCCTTCGTTCTCTTGCAGATGATTTATTCCAAGCGCTTTCAAATTTGATTCAGCCAATAATTTAGCCAAACCTTGACCTTTAATAAGTTTAGTTGGTTTAACTTCCAGGTTTAACTCCTGAATTTTTTCTAACCATCTTCCCCTCCTTTCGTCACTGTCGAGTTGAACCAGTATATCCTTAACAGAACTAGTAGGCACATAAGCAATGATCTTTGAATGCAGTACGTAAGTTTTGAAAGATTTGAGAGATTTTACCATTGCATAGGCTTTCTTTTCCAATATTTCATATTTTAGCTCAGCATCTCTGAGACTTTTACTAAAAAATGCAATGGGTTGTTCAAAACCCTCATTGTTTTTTTGTAATAGTACGGCTGCAATTGTATGCTCAGAAGTGAAGGAAAAAATCAAAAACTCTTTCAAATAATCAGGACTCGCTAGTACTGGTACTTCACTTATAACCCTTTTGATGCGTTGAAATGACACTTTGGATTTGGTATTCCACTTAACCTCGTTATCCTTCTTAAGCATATATGTAATCAATTTTACGATTTCAACAAGTTTGGGATAAATCTCCTCAAGAAATTTATTTTTCCTAAAAATCACTGAATTTCTTTTACATTTCTAGGAATATTTATAGTATCTATTGCTTCAATCCTTTTTGGTTTGATCTTGATTCCATCCTTAGACACTATATGGCCCAAGAGTTTACCTTCTTGCATTGTAAAATGAGATTTCTTGGGATTCAGTGACAAACCAAATTTGCAACATTTTTTGAAAGTTTACTTGAGGTGTGCTAGATGTTCTGCATTAGATTTAGAAAAAACAGTTAGATCATCAAGGTAAATAACAACAAACTTATCTCTTTCGCCAACAAAGTCAATATCCATAGCTCGTTGGAAGGTTTCTCCTGCATTCATTAAACTAAAAGGCATTTTGTCATACATAAAGGTACCCGAAGGGGTAGTGAAAACAATTTTTTCTTTGTCATCTTGATGTACTACAATTTGATTGTAGCCTGAAAATCCATCAATCATAGATATTTTGTTAGCTCCAACTACTTTCTCTAAAACTTGATCCATATTAGGTGATGGATAATTGTCTTTAAGTGATGATCGGTTCATATTTCTAAAATCTACAGACAGTCTAATTTCACTGTTTTTCTTCCTTACTGGGACTAAATTAGTTACCCACTTAGAGTATCTCAGTGGAACAGTAATCTTGGTGTCCAAAAGTTTCTTGAATTCTTTCTCTATCATAGGCAATAATATAGGGTTAATCTGTCTGAGTTTCTGCCTAAAAGGTTTGACACCTTGTTTCAGAGGAATTTTTTGTTCCATTATAGTAGTGTCATAAGTTCTCAATTCTTCATAGGACCAAGAAGAAACATCTTTATATTGTCTAAGAAACTCGACATACTTACTTTTTATTTCAGGAGGTAGGTACTTAGATAATTTTACCAACCTAGGATTTTCTTTGGTACCTATATCGCAATCTTCAACCTCTTATGGCTGATGTTGTAAAGTGGAATTCAAAGGGATGTCATCATGATTAAATAACATTTATAAGGGAATCAGGCCCTTGGGAATCTGATTATTTTTCAAAATAAGAATATGGTGATTAGCAATCTTATCTTGAAACTCTTGGGGATCTTCTCCTTCTTGCATGATCCAAACATGATCATTCTGGTTTTCTTGGTCGACATGTGTTTGGGAAAACTCATTTACTGTTTCTAAAAATTTCCTGAGTTGTTCATCATTCTCAAAAAACTGCCAATGTTGTATGTTATTCAGTATGGAAGGCCTATGTCTCATCTCTATATGATATTTAAGTTTAAAAATCGTTGGAGGTGTGAAGGTCGAGGTTGCTTTAGCCAGTGAATCTGCTCGTTGATTTTCAGTCCTAGGGATGTAATGAACATTAACTGATGAAAATAAGTTCTCAATCAGATCCCAAGCATAGTTCCTATAAGATCTTAACCTTGGGTTCTTATCCTGGTATTGCCAATTGATTTGTTTTATGATCAGTTCAGCATCACCGTAGACTTCTAAGTTTTTAATTTTTAATTTTCTGGCAACTTCTAATCCTAGGACTAGAGCCTCATATTCACAAACATTGTTAGTATAATCAATGTCCCATTGTAGTATATAAGAAAATTTTATAATGAACTCGTCATCGGATGCCACGAAAAGAACTCTGGCTCCCGCTCCTTCACAAGATGAAGCGCCATCAAAAAACATTTTCCAAACTCCTGAACTATATACATCTTTATTTACTTTTTCTTCTTTTCCTTTTTTCTTTTCTGTACAACTTTCTTCTATACATACATCAATATCATCATCAATAGATAGAATACAATTCCCTATATCCTAATCAAAAATACAAATAGGGTAGTTATTTGGGTTCAGTGGGTCACTTACCGTAAACTCCAACCTGGTTTATCTGTACAAGCGCATGAACTGTCCTCCAAAAATCGGGATCATGGCGTACGTCATGTCGAGTTGGAGGGATCCTCCAAGTTTGGCACCCCAAGACCTAGATAACAGGATGCCATAATTTGGGGGTATATCAGCAACAACCAGATCCATTAGAACACTTTTCACATGTATTTGTGCAAGATTAACTACTGAATCTTTTATCATACCTATACATTTAACTTTTCTTGAATCAAACGAATATAGATCTCCATAAAGGCGAGTGATTTTGAGACCAAGTCTATCCATAATGGCTTTAGGAATTAAATTGCGAGAGGCTCCAGAATCTAACATGCAATTATGGAGCAGGTGATCGTGCATAGTTAGTATGATATAGAAAGGGGAAACAATATCTCTAGCACCTTCAAAATGTGGACCGAAAATTATATTAGGTTTGTCGTCTTCTAGATTTATCATGTCAACCTGACTTTCATTGTCTGAAAAAATAATTATTTTGGCAATTTGCTTTCTGTATATTGGATTTTTTGCTAGTTCGACAAGAGGTATAGGGATTTTTATTTTATTAATTTCATTTTCTAGACTGAAATTTCCCGTTGTTTTATTAAATTCTATGGTTTGGGCTTCTATCCCATTTTTTTCAGTTTTATTTTTTTGTGAGGTTTTTGTTTCAGCCACAGGATCCTTCATTTTCCTTGTGTTGATGACTGATGTTTCTGTTGGCTTTGCCTTAGTAGGCTATGTGTTAGCAGTCTTGGTTTTAACCCTCTGCTTTTCAACAGCTTTTGGAACTACCTTGTTTGTTTCCCCCCTTGGCAGGATTTTCTTCACTGGAGTGGTTGTGACGTTCTTGTTTCTAGGACTTAGATTATACTTCTGGTGGAGTTTGGCCATTATGTCATCATCGATTTCTTGATAGGTTGAATCTTCTGTAATCTTTTCGTTCTTGTTATTCTCTGATCTGTATTTTGTATTTAAGGATTTTTCATAATCTTGTCTCGTCAAATAAGGTTTTTGATAGTCATCGCCAAGATTACCTATGTCTTCTTATAATTCCTCGAAATCTTGCATGTCTTCCCCTCCTATAAAATTTTCAAATTTAAAAGGGGCTTGAATCTTTTGGTCTTCATTCTTAATTTGTCTTTGTTGTGTTTGAGGGTTAGGATTCCTTCTGAATTCCTTTCTATGGAAGTGATCATTTTTTGATCGATCCAATTCCATTCTTGAGATCTTATTTGACAATTATTTAATTATTCTCTCCATATCATCCATCTTGTCTTCTAAAGACCTCCCGGATCTAGAGGGTCCTCCTTGTTCCCTATACCTTTTTTATTTCTTATTTCTTATTTTTTTTTAACTTACCTGATGCCATCATATTTGACTCAATTTCTAAATCATCATCCTACATTTTAGTGAGATATACAGATCTCCTTTCTCTCAACAACAGAGTGAAATCAAGATCAAAATCCCCAACAAAAGTTACTTCCGCTGCAGGTTGGGAAGGTTTAACCTCGGCTGGAATTTTATTATACAATTTATTAAACCTTTGGGTAAACTCGAGAACTGATTCTGAATTTTTCTTTCTCAGAGCTCCAAACTCGGTTAGATAGTAGAGATGATCTTTTATTTCTCCCCATTTTCTGATAAAAGCATTTTCCAACTCATCGTAAGACCTTATTGATCTTGTTGCTAGACCTCGGAACCAGGCTCTCACCTGTCCTTCAAAAGTATGAACTAGAAGTCTCGAATAAACATCCTCATGTTCAAGACCAGGGATGTCAGCAAACTGATCAAAGAAATTTATGTGTTCTGTTGTGGTTAAATCACCTTCTCCTACGAATTTCGGCATATTTTTCATGTAATTTTTAGGTAGGTCATGGAGAGGAACTGAGAGGACCAAAGGAGCATGTCTAGCAACTACTTTGGAAAATATTTGAGGGAGTGGTACTTAACTTCCTGTTCCTCCTCCTCCAGCACCTCCTATGGCACCACCCCTGACCCCACCTCCTCCGACCGCAACCATTAGTAATTTAGAGGGTGAAACTTGGAGATTATAAAGAGGACTTTTAAAGGGGTGTGGTAACCCTTCGGTTGGGGCTGAATAGGGAAATATGGTTTCAGGAAAATGGACGTCAAGGGACAGGAATATTGAAAAAGAGGGACTTGGAAATCGTGGACTGGTTTCTTCAAACTCACAGGGTGAATATACAGTAGAATCAACAGAAGTCGAGTCAAGGTATACAGTATATTCGTCGGAGTTCTAAGAGAAGGGAAATTGAACTTCGGGAAGTGAAGAAATGTCAATCGAGGTGAGGAGTGAGATAGATCTTTTACCTTTATTGGTGAAAGTAACAGTTGAAAAGGTCCCAGTTTTAAATTCAGGTAAGACCAATCCAGGCTATAGGGTTTCAATTCGATTGGTGGATAGTTCTCCGCAAAGGAGTGGGGTATTTGACCTTTCAAGTATATCCTTAGCGTTAGAATGTGTGAATTTAGGTTGATAAATATTATTTGTCGATGAAGCAGTCTGTTTAAGGTATCTTATTGATTTAAAAAAAAAAATATGGGTCGGATACAGGCGAATTCTGTTTTTCATCTGATTCTTCCGGTTAAAATCTAGTTTATTAATCGCGGAGTTGCCAAGTGAAAGATGAAAGTAGCCTTATAAATTTTTCAATCTTTTCTCACTATCAAAGAAAGAAATTATCAATGTCATTATTCCCAGGGAAAATAGTTTTGTTTCTTCGTTCCCCAGCAACGACGCCAAAAACATGTTGTTCCTGATTTTATACTTTCAGGCTCTAAATTATATTGTCAAGGAATCAAAAAATAAACAGGGTTTTGGTATAAGAAAGGGAAAGAAGTTTTTTAGGTAAAAGAAGCTACGGTTGGTTTCTGAGTTGTCTTTTTCTAGCTTCTAATTGTTCCTGGGTGCTTATATCTTGTTCAATGGCTTCCCATGAATGTTCAAGTTCAACCTGGTTGGTAGTTGTCTCGAGGATAGTATTAAACAAGGTTAATGCGATGCTAGTTTGATCAGTGAGTCTGAGTTCTATATTATACTGTCTTGCGACAACAGCAGTCATGAGGAAAATAAGGTTAAAAGATTTGTTTCTTTTTTTTTAAGGTTTGTTCTTTCTATTTTGGATTATATGAGAGAAGTTCCCAAATCTGAATTAATAATATAACAATTTTAGAGGTTGTTTCTCGTTCCTGATTTAAGTTGAAAATAATAAATAAGATGAAAGAAAACATAAATCTATTTAAACAACGTGAAGTATCAATCATGGAGGAATCTCACTTTTTTACAGAAGAAAAAAAATAGACGAGAAAACTTTAATGAAGCATAAAAATATAGTGATCTAAATAATCCATAGGTCTTGTGCCTACTAATAGAAAAAACAAAGGAAAATCTGCAAATAATCAGACGACCAAATAACACATAACCACAGTAGATGTAGTACTAAATTTTAGTTTAAACATTCATCAAATGTATATAAGAAATGTTGTTGAACATGAAATTACAGAGGCGTACATAACTCAGGGTTGACAGAATATGGAATCTTCGTTTTCCATTGTCATTAATCCTTATAAAAGAGAAGTCTCTCTGCTACAATCAGCCATAAAAAGTTTTATTTTAGTCTTTTGAAATTATATTTATACAAAAATCATCAACCCTAGACGGTTGGTATTTTCATAACTCCTAGATGCTAGCGGTTACAGAAAACAAACTTGAATTGTTTCGCTTGATTACTTTTTACCTCTCTGTCACTCCGACAAAATGAGCATGCATATGTTGCTTCGTTATCTCTTTGAAGTGTCTCCTTCACTTGGTCCGAGATACTCAATGCACCTACTAAGAAAATGCACTAAACTTCTGGAAGGTTCTGTAATATCCTTTGCTTCAAACAAATACAACTTCCTCTGAATTTTCAACAACTTTTCTTCAAACATTTTATCTTCAAACTTTACTGATTGCAATTGTAAATTCAGTTTCACCAGCGATTTATCCATTAGGGTGACATCAACCTGTTTTAATTGAAAATTTTCAATTTGAGTTTCATTCAANATGAGCATGCATATGTTGCTTCGTTATCTCTTTGAAGTGTCTCCTTCACTTGGTCCGAGATACTCAATGCACCTACTAAGAAAATGCACTAAACTTCTGGAAGGTTCTGTAATATCCTTTGCTTCAAACAAATACAACTTCCTATGAATTTTCAACAACTTTTCTTCAAACATTTTATCTTCAAACTTTACTGATTGCAATTGTAAATTCAGTTTCACCAGCGATTTATCCATTAGGGTGACATCAACCTGTTTTAATTGAAAATTTTCAATTTGAGTTTCATTCAATCTTTATTTTAAGTTCAGTTGATATCTTGTAACATTGATTTGTCCTAGTAGTCTAGGGCAATCACCCTTTCCAATGTCTAGAATTTTTTTATCTAATAAGTCGAAAGTATCTTCACATTCTTCCTTTATCTCTTTGGCCATTTTCTTACTTTCAGATATATTGTCCTCCCATACCTTCAAATTGATATCACCCCTGATATGTTCAATGCCAGTTAATTTAGGAGTTATTGTTACCTCTTCTTTAGCCGAAAAATATGATTTCCTTTTGGAAAGAGTCCCAAGCTGTTGTAGCCTCTTTTTCTTTGAAAATCATGTTCTCCAATGATTGACTTACATCTCGAAAATGGTTTTGAATGATCTCTACTTTAGAAAACAAGCTTTGTTGTTTTGCCTCTAGCTTCTAGTGTACTTTCAGCGCCTGGGCTTGGAATATCGTTATATTTACCACCTGGTTTTCAATAGAAATCAATTTAACTTGCAATTGCTTTACTAATTACTCTTGTTGAATGACTTGTCCTTGACTGGCTTGCATCTTCTTATACATATCATCTAAACTAGACTTGATCAGTTGAATCTCTTGTTTGTCGACATCTCTAGCTTGTTCCAATCCTTTATTTATTTCATCTCTAATATTTTTCTCTGTATTCTTTATTTGACTTTGCAACTGGGCTATCATTTGATTTTTCTGCTGCAGCCTTGATTTCAGATTATCAACTGAGAACAAGTTGGCCATAGAAAAATCCCCCAAGATTCTGCTACTTTCATGGCAAAGTCTTCCTCTTCTAGATTTTGTCCATCCACAAGTATGCTATGCCTTTTTACCATTGTACCTTCTTTCAAGTGCATTTCTTGTTTCACTACAACCTTCCTTTTCTTACTAAAAAAGAAGTCAGAGGAAGGTATTTCTTCAATAGATATTGGGTAAAGATCACTTACATATATAGCTCTGATATGGGGAGTCCCAAAACTTGACTGTAAAGGAGTCAAGGCTGTAATCAGACTACCTAACTCTGTGAATTGTGTTCCTTCTGCTATTTTGGGAGTATCGGCAAGAATAGTTGATGATAAATGAGGAATCATTTTATTCAAATTTAAAGGTGTCTCAGACTTAAATCCTATTTTAGACCCTTGATGTTATGTCCGCGAAGTTTCTGATCTTTGTGAAGACCCTTCAGGATTCTTTGGGTTCTCCTCTGTAGTCCCTTTATCTTGATATTTATTCGAAACCTGGAGGTATTATTTCTTGTTCTGAAGGGGGGTTTATCAATTCCCCCTGTAGTATCTTTGGCAACCAACTTCATCTGTGCTTCTGGAAAGAAAGAAAATTGGTCTGCAGGGCAGGGGGTAACACCTGGACTCTTTATAATATCTCTTCATATGCTCTAGTTCCTTTGAATATGTCATCACATGGGAGTCTTCATGCTCATACGTTTTCATGTTGCAATGAGATAGATGATTTCCCACAATTTGGTATGGGTCATGCTTTCTGAGTTCAAGATCTACCAGCTTAATTTCTTCTAATGTTGCAGCTTCCACTTTGGAATGGCCAAGATTAAGCAATGAAAACCTCTCAATATGTACAGGAAAAACTGGTCAGAATTTCTTCTGAGTTGCTTTTAACTTTGTACCAATTCCTACTATTATTATCTGGTATGCCACTTCTCTACACACCAGTCTGTCATGGAGAAATTTAGGGAGAGCATGGGGGGGAATTGAACATTCGAAGACTCTGACATAAGAGAAATTCTCTTCGATAAACCAATCTGCAACTGTTTTGAGGTTTCCCATTATTTTCTATGAAATATGAGGGGGTGGGTATCCATACAATATTTGGTGCACAGGTATCACTACATAGTGACAGATCTTGTAAAAGAAATATTTTTCTTTCTCTTCCCATAGTTGAGAGTGATATAAATGGATGGGTTCTGCACAGGTTAAATTCCAGTTCCAATTCATCAAAGGGAAAGGGGTCATATAATAGATAGCATCCATAATATATGTAGACATATAAAAAGACGTAGGTTGTCCTTTTGACTTTGTCGTTTGGTACTCTGCAATCTCCTTGGTTAGGTTATGTGATAAAATCTTACCCCAATTGAAAGTGTAACCCTCAACTACCTCGTGTATAATTGGCACCCATTCCGCGGGGAAATGGGTAGGGATTTTCCTCCCAAATAGTCTACATAACATCATTGTTATATAAACCATGTATTCATTTAACGATGTTGTGGCATAAATGCCATGGGTATCAGCTCTAAATTTTGTTGGAATTCACCACCATCCTTTGATTATATTTGGATATATTTGGTCAAATTCTATACACTCCTTTCTTTGAAATTATTCTATGACTTTGGCATTATAAATATATTTAGAAACAGAGGATATCTTATACATTACTTGAATATGTTCTGGCCTAAACGAGCCGACGAAGACCTTTTTATGGTTCTTGATACTCATGGTTTGTACATCGGTGTTCAACAGAGCCCAGTTTATCATGTGATTGTAATGTATGATCTTCGACCGTGTAGCTATTTTATGGAGCTCGACCTCTTCTATATCTCTAAGTTTATTTCCGGTCCTTTCGTTTCCAAAATCGTCTGGGAAATTCCTAACCTCATGCTCTAAGATTTCAAAAATCTGCATCCAAGGCCGGACCGAATCTACAACATGTGGTGTGGTATCAAATATAACATCCGAATTCGGATTTGAGCTTTCACCGACGTCATCACTCTTTTTCTGCATTTTCCTAGGTGCCATGATACTTGTGATAAGAAGCGAGTAGATGTTACATAAAATAAGGTGTAAGCTTTCTCAGATACAACTTGCTAATTTACTGAAAGTGAGAAAGAAATTTGAATTAGAAACCTTTATTCGCCTTTAGCCTACCTTAATTAGACTATGCTTTCTACCGTCGATAAATTCATTTTCCTTAATGAGGAGAGTACGTCTGGAGATACACGTCTTACACTATAAGATATTTCATTAATCTATAATAAATGTTGCCAAATATCGGCGATT
>SNQJ01S0012575.1:235427-254401 GCA_010110895.2 Picea sitchensis | reverse complement strand
TATGTGTGTGCTTCTTTTTATGTGTGTGCAACATGCCAATCTAATACTTGATTAGCTAGAGTATCTGTCATTTGATTTAAACTCCTAGGAACATGGATATACATAATGTAATCAAAGCAACGTTCTAAGAGGCGTACCCTAAGTAATTGTCAGTGTAAAGTAGGATCATAAACGCAGTAAACCCCATTTAACTGGGACACAACCAGTTGAGAATCTAAGTAGACTCGAAGGTGAGAGATACCATGTGAAAAAGAATCATGAAGAAAATTAATCACTGTGTTGTATTTGGCGACATTGTTTGTAGCGTCGCCTAGAAAAATACCTCTGGAAGATAACAACTGGCCTTGAGGTGTGAAAATCACCCAAGCTACGGAATCAAGCCTCCGAGTGTGTCGGCTAGCATCTTCCGTGAACCCAATGAACACCTCTGATTCACTTGACATCTACCACAGTGAAAAATATGACATACATAACGACACGTCCATAAAACACAAAGACAAAAAACTAATTGTATAACAACTATGCATATGTACAATAAGTCACCTAGGTGACCAACCTATGAGTAATAATTCTTGAGGTAGAGCCCATTTCTAGGCTCCGCCAAAGCATTTCTCTCAAAGTCAACCAGACGATAAGAGCCCTTCTTTAAGACCTTCTTCACTATGAAAGGTCTGAACCACATGGTTTTGAACTTGCCTACCCCCAGGGGATCCTTATATTGGTCGTAGACCAAGACAAGGTCGCCTTCGGAGAAAATCTGAGGAGGAACGGACCGATCATATTGACACTTGACTCATTGCTTATGAGCCTCGTTAGCCAAGGCTGCATCGCGACGTTTCTCATCAAGCTTCTTGAGATATACTAAGATTTCTTCAAGCGGTGAAGTGTCTGTAAATAACTCTACTACCAAATTTAGAGATGGGATATGAAACTCTATAGGCAAGACAGATTCCAACCCGTAAATGAGTTGAAAAGGTGAGAAACCGGTGGCATTCTTTACAGATGTTCGATAGGCCCATAACGTCGAGTACAACAGTAAATGCCAATTTGACTTGGAAGAATTGATCATTCTCTGCATAATAGTCTTGAGGGACTTATTCACAACTTCTACCTGACCATTCGCTTGTGGGTAGTAGGGTGACCAATTCTCTTGCCTCAACCCAAGATTTGATGTTAACTCGAAAATCATTTTGTTATGAAAGTGACTACCATGGTCAATAAAAATATCTTTCGGGATGTCGAACATGTTTCTATTATCTCGTTAAAAATAAAGAGAGTTGTTGTCTCGCCATCATTATTAAATGTTGGCATAGCCTCTACCCACTTTGTGAAGTAGTCTACCGTTATGATGATATAACGATGCCCCCTAGCTGAAGCTGGGTGGAATGTAGTAAAATCAATCCCCCACTTGGTGAAGGGACCAACAGTAATGAAGGGAAACATTGGAGTAGGATGTGCCCTCATCTTTCGAGAGAAGATCTTACATAGGTGACACTTCTTGACTGACTCAATGCAACCCTTGATTAATGTAGGCCAAAAGTAACTAGATTGTAGAATCTTTTGGGTTGTTTCCAACCTAGACAAATGACCACCACATGCTCCAGTGTGGTATTCATTAAGAACAAGTTCCTCTTCTTCGTGAACGAGGCACCGACGAAGGATGCAATCTACATATCGATGATACAAAGTGTCATCGAGTATGAGATAGTTTTGTGCCTGATAGTGTATACGTCAACGCTCATTGCGAGAAGCAGAGATGAGGCACTTCAAAGTCTAGAGATATAATATTATATCTCCATACCAGGGGTCCAAAGATGAAATCAGAAAAACATCTCCTTTAATGGGTGATTCTTCGGGCGTACCATCACCTCATTTGACTGAAAGTTTTGAGATAAGTTACGAAAATACCAGTGACTTTTTGGATTTCGCGGAAACAAAATCCAAGTCAAATCCATGGAGGATAACAATCCATCTACTGATATTTCTTCCGATGACGCATCGTGTCAACACGTATTGATATGGATTCACAATGGCAACGACAATGGTCTTATGAAGAATAATATAATGACGAAAACAATGGAAAGAATGCACTGCTGCCAATGCCAACTTCTCAACATGGGAGTAGTTGAGTTTCGGTCCAACCAGGCCTCGACTCAGGTAATAAATCACATTCTCTTTGAGCAAATCATCCTATTGAACCAAGACCATACCGATGGTCGACTATGTGGTGACCAAGTATAATAATAAATATTTATTATAATTGGGCTGCCAAAGCAGAGGGGAAGACGTGAGGGCGTGTTTCAACACTTCAAAAGAGCGTTGAGAAGATTTGTCCCAATGAAAAGGGACTCCCTTCTTCAATAAACACATGAACCCTTTAGTGATCTCATCATAATTTGCGATAAAACGTCGAAGAAAGATCACTTTCCCCTGTAAGATTTGAAGCTGAGGGACTGTGCATGGGGGAGGCAATTGAACTATCGCCTCAACCTTCATAGAATTGACCATGATCCCTATTGTTGAAATTATGAAACCTAGAAGATGACCCGAAGTCACGCAAAAACTGCATTTTTTAGGCTTCAAGTGAATCTAATAGTAGTGACATCGTTTAAAGATTAGTTAGAGGTGTGCAGGATGATTATCTCTCTTATGAGATTGGATGCAATATCATTGAGATAAACCTCGACTATATGTCTAAGGTCATGAAAAGAAAAATACATGGCCTGCTGAAAATTCGTTGCAACATTCTTCAAGCCAAAAGGCATCTTACAATAAGAAAATGTTCCCCACGGATAGATAAAAGTTGTTTTATGCTAGTCTTTGGGTTTGATTTGTATCTGGTTGTATCCCAAAAAACCATCCATGAAGTAAAAGACCTCACAGCCTGCGCATTCATTGAAAATCTGATCAATGAATGGGGTGGGGAAATTATCCTGTGGACAGGCCTTGTTCAAATCATGAAATTCCATAGACAAGCGAATCATACCTTGCATTTTGTTGACCGAAATGGGATTTGACACCCATTGCGTCAACTGAACGGGGTAGATGAAACCGGATTTGAGATGTTTCTCTAATTCATCCTTAATAACTGCCGCTTTCCGAGGATTCACCAGATGAATCTTCTGTCAGATCGGCTTGGCATCAGGATAAGTCATTATCTCATGTTCGACAATTCTTGGATCAATGCCTGACATTTCCTGATAAGTCCAGGTGAAAACATCGTTGAATTCCTTAAATAAATCTATATAGATTTGAACCTCCTCGGGGGAGCAGTCCGCTCCGACAAAGACATTCTCCATGACACCAGGGGTTCTGGAGATGTCAATAGGTATCATTTCAGCTATAGTTTCCATGTTACCCTCGACATAAACTGCATGTGTATCCAGGGTATTAATAGGACAAGACCTATCTCCAGCCATAGTCAACACGAATTCACTTGCCTCTATTCTTCTTAACTTTGGGAGGAAATAATATATGTGATGGAGTTCGTCCTAGGGTCTGTCCGGACCAGTCAATGCCTCTATAATTTCCTCGTCATAGTGAAATACCAAGTCTAAATAATTTGTATTGGCAAGGGAACCTTGAGCCCAAACTATCTCGAGAACTGGATCTAACTCTTGTGTGGGAGTCGGATCGATGTCGACTGAAGCTTGCTAGACAATACTGTGTGAAAATTCTTCTGCGGAAAAGGGCATGGCCATGAAAGGATGCCTTGTCCCTTCCATCGAAGATGATGGGGAAGGAAGAGTCCACGGATCGCTAAAGTAAGTCGTTCGGAATGATGACACTTGAAAATTTTCAACCTGAGGCTGGTCGGGGGTAGCTGATATGAACTTGACATCGTCTGAAGGGGGTGGGTAATCAAAAGTACCCATCAAAGGTGGGCACAAACCAACCCCTACATTGACGACATTGAGCTAAGGTTTATCAATGATCAGGACCGTGGATTCCCCCGATGAAGGGTCAAGCTAGGAGAAGGACAACTGGTCAATGGTTACGATTCGACACTCATGTGGAAACAGTAAGAGATGAAAAACTATGGCAACCACTGCATGCATTGCATAGGTCCAACTCCTTCCTAAGATAAGTTTGTAGTCGAGAGGCACATCAACCACTTCAACCTCGATGCACATGGTCTTCCCTCCTAATTGCACAAGGAAATAATGGATGATTCCATTTGGTCTGAAAGAGCGATCGTAGAAAGCAGTAAGCAGAGTAGGTTACAGAGACAAAATGGGTTGGCCAATGGCCTTCCAACATGCCAATGAAATCACACAATTTGAGGTGCCCTCATCAACCACTGTACGGAAAATATTCGAAGTAAAATATTTTGTGGGGTGAGCCACTACTATTTGAAATTCCATGTGGTAAGGGAGACGAATTTTCAAGTCAGTCGTATCAAGCATGATCATTCCTTCATTATAGATATCAACAGATCCTAAAGCGGACAACAGAGCCTTTCTCTACGAAGGGTAGCTTTGGAGGACCTCCAAAGAAGACATTGAGCAAGGGGTTTGTGACAAATCTTCCACCATAGAGTAATTTTAGGCGACCCTCGCATTTGGATTATGAGAAGCTTTCTTGAACTCCCCTTTCGGGATGCGTGTCATTGTTTTCGACATCGTCTTTTCAATATGGAAAGGAACAGACGATTTTACGGATTCCTTACCCTTTTCAACATTTTTCGACATTCTCTAATCATGTTCCCTAGTTTCTATGTAAGCGTCACCTTTCATCATATAAATGTTTGCGGCTGAGGGATTAATAGAAGATGGAGGGGTCCCTAATTTCCCCCATCCACACTCGAAGAGGCTTGAGTCATATTTTTCCCATGTGGAAATGGGTTCGTTAACACAACAGAATTTTGTTGCGCCAATAAATTTTGGGCCTCCGCACGCCGAGGGAATAGGTGAGTCGAATGGTCCTTCGTGCAAAGTTTACATAGATACTTCAAATTTATCTTCTCTGTGTTGCCCCCACCAACATTTTTTTTGGGTTTCTTATCCCCTTTACCCTTCTTGTTTCGTTGTTTTTTCTTTCCGTCAAGCTATTGATTGGCCTTCGGGTTCATCGACTACACACTATGTACATCTAATGTTTGGGTAGGGGGAGTAGCTGAACTGAATGTCTGGCTGGCCGCTCTCTGCTGTATTGAAAATTGTTGCAATTGATTTGACAACTGATCAGTGGGATTTGCTTGTGATGAACCAACTATACCATTGGCATGTGGTCCATACTTGTGTCTGGCCTTGTCAAGGATGGACCATGGCACATCTGGAAAAATCTCATAAAGTAAACTAGACTGAGAGTATATCAGTTCAAGATGTTGTGCTCTCATTATTGCATCCTCCTCTAAAAAAACTCCCGACGTTGCAACATACTTGGATAACTGAGGTACCAAATACTTCAGAAACCACTCTAGTAGAAAATCTGGTGGGAACTGTACCTTGATCAATCTCTCCTGACTCCACCATTCTTAGATGTGATCTGAGATATGATCAACCTTTGTCTACTCAAAGTTGGCCAACAATTCGGTGTCAGTGTCGTATCTCACAAGTATTTGGAAATGGTTGAGAAAAACCATCGCCAAATAGTTAAATTAAGAGAATCTTGAGCGATAGAGCTCGATGTACCATTTCGCAGCACCCCCAGTGAGAGTGAGTTGAAACAGACGCAACTGTACAGAGTCATCTCACAACGAGTTTGACGAGCACCATAGGTGGAAAGTGGTCAGGTGATCACCTGGATCTTTGTCGGTCTTACCTTTGAACTTTAGAATGTCTGAGGGAAACTTAGTCGACATGGGGGGCCAACCCAGATCATGACAAATCAGGTCATTAAGCAACCTTGACAATTCTGGCAGATGTAACATTGCCAGAACCGGTAGCTTGGGTTGGGTACTATGTATAGGAAAAAGTGATCCTGGAGTTTTACTGGCACTAGGTTGCCAAGAAAATTTGGGTTGCTGGCTAGGGTTCTGGTAAACACCATGGCCTTGACCAATATATGGATACTATGTTTTTTGGGACATCATCGACTGATTCCTGTAATTGGACGTTGAGGGCTCGGTGGAGATTGCTCCCTGCATTGTGTTCCAAAGATTCTAGAAAGGTTTTCCCCCTATCGATCTGACGGGCATAGGTGTTGATCCTTCCCCAAGGTTCCATTGACCATGGAAGGGGTTTCCCCCAATCGAAATCCCTGATGAGGGAACTTCTCCCTACCACAGATTCCAGATTCCTTGTGAGGAGAAGACTCATGTTTTCGTCCCCTATGTAGGAATAGTACCCTGCACCAGATTATGTTGTCCAAAACTAGGGTTTCCCTTGGCCAAGATGGAAGATGACGAGAAAGTGTTATTACAAAACACACTGAACAAAGAGAATGACATTGAACCTACCGGTGTGGTGTAGGAAGAAGGTCCTAGACTTCCTGCTCCAAACAAGTTGTAGTTCATGTTCGGCCCAACAGATTGTTGGGGAACATCGTTAAGCGAGGGGGACGAAGGAGGTATATGACCCCCATTGTAAGGGATAACGTTATAGGGGGCTGAGGTTCTCCCCATGGACCCTTGCAAAGGAGTGTTTGAGCTCCCTGCCCCTAGACCCATTATCTGTAGGGTGGAGTAGGTAAGGATGGAGTTCATATCAAAGTTGGGCATCTCGTATGAAAACAGAGGGCCTGTTTCACTCTCTGTGAACGAAGTAGTGATTGTCGCCATAGAAGGAATTAGTCCGCTACCCGAAGTAGAGGTTCTCTAGACCATGGTGGTTTGGACCGAGGAAGGTGGGTTAGGAGGAAAAATTCCCCCTGTGGTGGCAGTTGTTGAGGGAGTGTGAGGACTCCTTGAAGAAGTAGTAGCATTTGCTTCCATAGATTGTTGCAAGACTATCTAATGCTCATGATGTGTCACCCTTGGAGGGACAAATTGTATCAAGAGTGGCGCCGACAAGTCAGTGATTAGAGTGTTGGATGGCTCGAGAGCTTCCATTCCAAGGTAAAAAATAGTAGGTTCCTCTATATTCGAGTGTTCTCCTCTCGGAGTTGGCTCGGGCACAGTTTCTTGCGGCCCGGTCACCTCAAATGACCCTTGTTGATCAAGTCTTCGTCGTAACGGTGGCGGTGGTGACTCCAAAGTAACTGGTGGTAGGCCCTCAAGTCTTCGCGACCGGCAGAGCTCTTGATATTCCACTTTGTGAGAATATCAATGACACAGTAAGGATTTTACTAACATTTGAAAAAAAACACACACTAGAAACGTTCCTACCAGATAAAGTAAGAAAAACACTATCTAGTTGGAAGAATAGTTACACCAGCCAACACTAGAGAAACTTACTGGTGTAAGTGAAACTCGAACACGAAAGCACCCTCTGGGTATAATCTGCAAAGTGTGGCCTGACGTCTTCCCTAGGTACCATGGTATACCCCCGCAGTCACCTGTGTAAGTCCCTAGAATAAAGGAAACTAAGTTGACAGCTCGCGAACAGTCACCAGGCGGGTACAGTCGACAGTCGGGTGGACCGCAATGAGTAGGGTAACAAGCCCGAAACCTACTGAGGGTATCGAAATAAAGTGGTTTGGAAGACAACTAAGGACCCCCAATGGATTCGGGGTCCACGAAGCTCCGTAGGCAAATGAAAACGATCGTATCCCATGACAAGTCCTCAATATGTGTTCCCCACTATGCTTGGTCAGACTTTGGAGGGATTATCTCCACTACATTTCCACACGCGACCTCGTGTTTATCCCCTATGTTAGAGGGAGGTCCCAGATAACTTTCACGTTTACTGGACATTTTACACTCCCTAGCTCTGACTCCAATGTTTGTTTATAAGTCTTGAAGAGTTTCCTCTCCAACCTAATTCAAGGCTCTAGCCTAAACTAGTTGATTGACCCTGCAAACATAAAGTCTAGTTGATTTTAATTAGCATTTATTTTAAATGGTTTTTTTTAACTCAAGGAAATAGAAGTGAAATTAGTGATGTGTATGGGAGACGAAGAAGGAGAAATAAATGAAACTGAAAGAAAAATTACTTCTAGTTGACAATAAAGATTTGCAACGAACTCTTTAACCAACTTTTCATAACTAACTTTTTCTAAGATCTTTTAAAAAAAACCTAAAACGAAATTTCGCTCGACTACGAGCTACTTAATGTTCTAAGAAATCAGTAAAGAACTTAAGAAAATAACTCTTTTTCCTAACAAGCAAAGTAACTAACCCAACTGCTTAACCAAACTAAGAAATGAAATCTTTTTCTATTTTTTTTATGCTTCAAACAAGAAATTTGAAATAAATTTTTTTTCTTTTTCTTTAAAGCAAGAGAAAGGGGAGAAAGTGAACAACAAGAAAAGACTGAAACTAACCTTTGGCCCACCGCGGATCGCAGGGAGTCACTAAAGACACCATTCAGGCTGATCAAAAAAAAAATACTCAAAGACTTTCCTAAAACCCTTTCGAAGTAAACACAATAAATCTTTAAAAATATAGGCAAACTAACATCCAACCCAGTCTTCGACTGTAAAAACCAGAGACACTGCACTTAATCATGAAACCCTGAGAAGTAAAACTTCAATCAAGGAAGAGGTTGACTGCCTCTTTTAAAGAAACAAATTCTTGACACAGGCAAACTACTAATGCTTAAGGAACCTCCGTATGTATGCGGGTTGTCTATAAAGAAGGGCGCATATGTACGCATGTTGACCCACAATAGGTCGTGTACACCTCTGTATTTCTTGAAAAAAGAAAACAAATAGATTGACTAACAGGGCATGGAGAACTGGTATGGCACCAACAAGTGACTAGAATCCCTTAAAGAGTTAGCAAACTTCAAAAAGAAACTCAAAAAGGTATAAAACCAATCAAACACCCAAAAAAAAATCCCCTAAAACCCTAGAGGCCTCCCTAGTACGGTCGCCAGTTATGATAGCGAGAAAACCCCCCTATGGATACACTAGGGTTTACAATGTAGGCAGATCAATAATTGTTTAAAAGTCTCCTACTTCTCTAACTACCCCAAACGTACCTTAGACTTATGCAAGAAAAGTAAAATAAGAAGGATTCGATAATTGTACCTTTACTCTGAGTCCGGTGTAGATCCTCTTGCGCTTGAAGATTCTGCTGACTGCAAACCTCCTCCCAAGGCTGGCCTACATTCAAAGATAGTTAAACAGAGAACTACAAGCATACATTTCATACATAAATATAGGTTAGATGTTAGAATAAAGACATAAAGCAAATGCAAACATTCGACACATCATGTTCTGGGACAAAAAAATTACTTCTTTTATTGATAATACAATGATTACTTACAACCAATGTCGACTACTGCTCCACGAACCTAGTTCGGACTCCTCTTCACCGAGATCCAAGTGCACCTCTACATATATTTCTCCTCTCAACCTTCTTCTTGGGAAATGGAATGGGCTTATGATGGAGGAAAAAGGGAAAAATGGGGAATTCTGATGCAATTCTCATAACAAGGTTGCAAATGCTTGGGGCAAGGAGGGGATGTGAAACGGGAAGATTTTCACCGTTCTTATGCTTGGCTTAGGAATGAGACACCAACAACTCCTTTTATATGACAAAAGGATGGTTATTTGGTTGGGTAACGGGCTATAGGTGGTGGATTAGTTAGGAAACTACCCAATAGCCCGTAATCTCAACAAATTCCTTGCAACTTTTTAATTTTTTCAACTTTTGCAAGTATACGCGGGCTGCAATGGTGCAGCTAGCATACGTACGTGGTCTGTATTGGTGCAGCAGGCGTGTGTATGCAGGCAGTAATGGTGCAAGGCTTGTACATCTTCAAAAAATGAGTTTTTAAGAAGAGAAACTAAGTGATGGCTTGGAAAAAATGGCAAGTAAGAGGGCCAAATGCCATGTATGCATGTATGGAGCAATTTAGGGTTATAAAAATGCCTCCACCTATTTTGGCTTCCCTTTTTGCAATGATTTGGCTCGATAAAAATCTTCAAGAAACCCCAGAATCAAGTACTAGAGTCAAGGGAATTTCAAATTTGATTATTGCCACTCGACATTTTGTTGAAGAGAATATTAAGAAAAGGATGTTATTGATTTTAGAGTTATGGGATATGGAAAAAATATTTTCCTCTCTCAGCTTGAGAATTCATAACACTAGGGAACATTTGAATATAGATATGAAAAATGAGGAAGGTTTTTATACAGATGGAGTTGTGATGTTTGTAATAAAGGTTTCGACAATGACGAAGCAGATGAGAAAGCAAGAAAATTTACCTTCCTTGAGCTTCATCAAACAACTAAAGGCCTTGTGGATTGAAAGAATAAATGTATTGAAGGGATTGCCAACTCAATTGATTGATTTTTGAAGAAGGAAGACATAAGCATACTAATAAATTATCGATTTAGATATCATTGGCAGCACTATTGAAGTCTTGGACCCTAAATATATCTCAAATTCAATGCTCGTGACTCAACAACAATTCAAAGGACAAGTTGAAGAATTAAAAAGGGCATCAGCTGAAAATTTTGATACTATGATTGAATTCACACATGATGATATTGACACTTGGCTTGTTGAGTACGCCAATAAAAATGAAGATATTGAGAATACTTTGCAAAATTTATATATTGATCATACAAAAATAAAAAAGGAGTTGTTTAATATTAAAGTAAAACAAGAAGTGATTGTTTCCATGTTAAGGGATTATATTCAAGAATGATTAAACAACTCAATTGCCAAGATTTTTGAAATACCAACAAAAGCAGTTACAACCAGTAATTAAACCACAACAAGCAAGGGTACAAAAAAAAAAAAACACACAAATTAAAGTGAGAGATTCCATCATAGTAAGTCCATGTTGATCACATACTTCTTCCCTTATTAGTTTTTCATTCAATTATTCTTCTTCTTTAACTAGAAAATAATAGTTGAATCTTGGAAATCTGCCTTTTTTTCTTCTTTTCATATTCTGATGTTCGACATCCTCCCACGTTCCTCTTTATACTTCATACTTTATTGTACATGTTTTCTTTATGGTCCCAGGGAGCCCCAATCCTAGTCCATTGGACAAACACCTTAATTTCAATGCACTGTAATAGACAAAATTATTTTTTAGAAATCCCAGAGAACAAAGTTGGGATCAATTTTGACTTATTTTATAACTCTGAGTCTTGATTATAAAGTATTTAAAATTAGTCTATCATGATATTCTTTTTATCTCTATAATAATTACTCTATAAAATCTCTCTCATGTGAATGGATCGTCTTCTTTGATTTTGAATGTGATCAAAATATTTATTTCTATTATGATGGATGTGAGGACGTTTTTATTTTTGTAATGTGTGATGTGTGAGATTCATGGTCCACTTCACAGGAATTCTCTTTTATAAATATTCTTTTACTTTTCAGCATTTTGATTTTTCTTGAGCATTAAAGATTGGACTATATTATGGTCCTATATTATTCTTGATTTGAAAATTACAAATAATATCATAAGCCAAAGAGGAGTACCACCTCTTTAAAAATGCTGGAGGATTCATATCCTCATGAAGTTGTCATTTCGTTCTTGATGGATTCAAACGTCAACACCCTTTTTCTCCTTAAGACTTATTTCCCATTATTTAATTATTAACATTTAATTTCATTCCATGTGCCAACCATTCCTTGGATCACATGGAAACTATTTAATCTATGGAGAGATGACACTTGGTAGTGTGGAATGATGCCACATGACGATCAAGGAATGGTACTATGTGGCCGTTAATGGATGGTGAAACATGGCATACAAGACATCCAACTGGGCTTTGATGCATGGAAATTTTTGGTGGGATGATTTATATGTTGATTGGACATGGTGGAGTTTGACTTGGCATGAAAAAATATATATTTTTAGTCTATTTTCTAAGGGGAGGTCAACCCACTAAGCTCCATAATCCTTTCTTCAATGTTTCTTACTAAGTGTATGAAACACTTAGTATTATATAATATCAAAAATCAAGTGATTATATGCATGTGGGATAGTATTTTACCACAATAAAGGATGAGTTTTCATGAATAAAAACGAATTTAAGATCAAGGGCTCACATTTGCCCAAGACACTTAATCAACGGTCCCTCAATCACGAATTCCCATAAGCCATAACTTGAGCTTCGGACGATGGAATAAAGCATACGTTATACCGTTGGAAAGGTATTTCAATGAAGAATATGATGGTATAGGTTTAAAGGGATGAAACGGACCACATATTCCACATAAATTAAAATATCAGTCAACTTCATTTTTAATGGGTATCCATGACAACTCAATTTCACGAGCTCATATCTTGAGATCCGGGCAATGGATTTAGGAAAACATTATATTGTTGGAAATATAAGATGATTAAGATCACATATGAAGTGATTTCCATAGCTAAAAAGTTGATTATCACTTCCGGAAAAGTAAAACATAGTCCCCTTCTTTAAAAGGACAATTAATTGAATTTTTTAAAATAAAAGTTATTTAAAAACTTTTATTAAAAAGGAGAAAAAGGACCCATTTAAAATATTTGGATGTCAATAATATAAGTTCATTAATGAAGACTTAATGAGACATTAATTAAACAGAATTCTTCAAGAAGAAAATTGTACGAGAAATTAAAGAAAGGAAAACCCCTAACTACTCTAGTTAGAAAATCTAATTTTAAAAAGAGAAGAGGTGTTCCATGCTGGATTACTATGAGGGCGGGGGGTGAATTAGTAATATATAAATTTAATATTTTTTCTCCATAAAATGCAAGTGTTATATTAATGTAGCATTATCATCCAATAGTTGCAGAGTAAATAAATAATGAACAAATGAGCAATCATACACATACACAGTACACCGGTGTTTTAAGTGGAAACCCAAAGAGAGAGAAAACCACATAATGGTTTTTCTTATATGTATTTAAGAATTACATTCATTGGAAGCACCAACTTCCTTTGTTTTCCAGCTGCAACTGGAAGGAGGCTCCAACCCCCTAGTTTCTCAGGCTACAACCTGAGGGAAGCTCCAACTCCCCAACTTTCTAGCTACAACCAGAAGAAGGCTACAACCCCCTATGTTCTCCAGATACAACCAGAAGGTGGATACAACCACCTATCCTTGCCCTGTTCAACCGCCCTGAAATATAAGTGCCAAATTATGTCATTGAAAAACCTGTCACTTTATACTCATAAACCAATCTAATCTTATCACAAATACCTCAAACACTATACCACAAGTCTATACCTCAAACCATGTGCTATAACCTCATTGTTATATAGCCTCTATCTATAAAAATAACTTAAGAAACATACCTCGGTCAAAATCCATCAAAAATGAACTAAACTTAAGTAGATCTACCTCATATCAACTCTACAGAAAGCCATAAACTCCCAAGAGGGCATCCAACATATTTACAAGGAAAACCCTCAACTTGATTCATAAATTCAACACTACACATATGAAAACCATACCCTTTTTTCTTCTTGTAGTGTTTTGTTGCCACGAATCCATTGCCACAATTTTTCTGCCGCACTTTTTGTGTTGTGGTTTTTCTACTGCACTTTTCCTGTCGCACTTTTCTTGCTGTGATTTTTCTGCGCACTTTTTCTGCCACAGTTTTCCCGCTACACTTTTTCTGTCGCAGTTTTCCTGCCGCACTTTTTCTGCTGCAATTTTTCTGCCGCACTTTTTCTGCCACAATTTTCCTTCCACACTTTTTCTATCGTAGTTTTCCTACCACACTTTTTCTGCCGCACCTTTTCTGTCGCATTTTTCTCTATCAATAATACCTGCCCAAATAACCTTTTACAAAAATAGATATTCAATGATATTCAAGTGTGATTTGAATGAGAGACCCTTGCCTCTTATTTATACTTTTATGTAGCTTCCTCAAGGGGTTACCTTCTAACCACCTTAACCCACTTTCCTTATTTTAGGGTTAACCCACTTATCCTTTTAGTTTAACCACTTTCCATAATTAGTTATTTCTCCATTAAATTTATTATTTAAATAATTTCTTTTGCATCCTCTGTGACTTATAGTACACTCATCACTTTACTTTATTATTTAAATAATTTCTTCTTTGCAAACACTTTGACTACTTTGACCTTTTGGGGCTTCTAGATGACTCATGAGGGTTCTCCAACTTCACATGGACATAACTCTCTAACCGTGAGGAGTTATGTGATGTTCCACATACCACCGGAAATGGCATGACATGTACTATCCATATAGAATAGTTTTACCTGCAAATATATCAAAACTCATACCATTATCCTTAAAACATACTTGGGTACATTACCCAAACCTTTGTGCTAATAGAATTCACTACTAGAGTTTCTTCAAGGGTTGAAATCAATTACAACCAACCCAATTAATCAACAATATCCCCCTTTGGCATTGATGACAACACTCTGATGCAATATTGAAGTCATGCCATGCAATAATGAAGTCATATCACTCATGCTCTTACTCAGGCCATCGCTCCCCTTGGAACCATTACTTTGTGCTCTGCATATGATAAATATCTCCCCCTTTGTCATCAATGGAAAAGGTATATTTCCATCTAGGGTCGCTCCCCCTAACTGAATTTTCCTTGGAGATACTCCCCCTGACTTAACTCTTCTTAAAACTGATCTCTTGACTTGAAATGTCCTCTTTATGGTGCTTCCTCGTGTAAATCTAAGACATATAAGATAATCATTCAAAAGCATTCATTTTGGAGTATAAATTACTCCGAGTCTCTGGAAAAGATACTTAAATTTTTCCCATGGAATGGGTTTTGTAAAGATGTCTGCCACTTTTTCTTTTGTGCCCACATATTCAACTCTGATGTTCTTCTCTGCAACTTGTTCCCATAGAAAGTGATACTTGATTGGAATGTGCTTTGTCTTAGAGTGCATCATTGGGTTCTTTGAGATATTTATGGTGCGTGTATTATCACAATAGATTGGAATGGGCTCATCATACTCAAACTATATATCTGTCAGAGTTTGTTTCATCCATATAACCTGTGTACAACATGTTGGTGTTGCAATATATTTTGCTTCGACTCTAGATAAGGATAATGATGATTGTTTCTTGCTTATCCATGATACTAAAAACTCACCCAATTAGAACGACTGGTGCTTCATCAGTCATCCATGCAACCTGCCCAATATGCATTTGTGTAGGCAATAATTAATAGATCCTTTCCTTTTGGATACCATAATCCAAACTCTTTTGTTCCTTTGAGATATCTAAAAATCCTCTTCATTGCTATGAAATGTGATTCCTTTGGTACTTCTTGAAATTGTGCCACATGTCCAATTTTATGCATTACATCTGGTCTAGATGTTGTCACATATAGTAAGCTACCAATAATTTACATGTATTTCCTCTAGTCTGTAGAGTTTGAATCATCATCTTTCCTCAACTTGAAACTGGTTTGCATAGGAGTGGTGACTGGTTTGCAATATTCCATTTTGAACCTCTTTATCATTTCTCTGATATACTTAGTTTGAGAAATAGTACCATGCTCTAGGAGCATGTTTTAGACCATACAAGGTCTTCTTAAATTTTCAAATGTAATATGTGTTCTCTGACAACTGAAATCCTTCTGGTTGTTTGATGTAGACTTCTTCTTCAAGTTTCCCGTTCAGAAAAGTTGATTTCACATCCATCTAATACACTTTAATATTCTTGGAGCATGCATAAGCTAAAAGCAATTGGATTTCTTCCATTCTGGAAAATGGGGAAAATGTCTCTTCAAAGTTGATTCCTTCAAACTATGTGTATCCTTTACATACCAATATAGCTTTGTTCCTTGTAACCCATCCATCTTCATTTAATTTATTTATGAATACCCACTTTGTGCCAATCACATTCTTATTGTTTGTTCTTAGAACCAATTCTCAAGTGTCATTCTTCTCTATTTGATCCAATTCTTCTTGCATGGCCGTATTCCAAAATTCATCCTTGTTGGCCTCTTCAAAACTGTTTGGTTTAATCGTAGATGATATTTCTATGTGTGTTTGTTCTGGTGAATGGATTGTTCTTCTAGTCTCAACTCCTGCATCTTTGTTTTCGATAATCTGATCTAAAGGATGATTCTTCTGTACTCATTTTCTAGGTGTCTTTGGAGGCACTTGTTGATCTTTTTCTTCTACTTCTATCTGATCCTCTTCATCTTCCCCTTATACTTATTCTTCATCTTCTACTTCTTCTGTGTAAATTTGATCCATTGATTCATTTTCTTCTTCCTTTAATTCTCGTCCACCTGCTTCATCAATTGTTACATTGATTCTTTCCACAACTTTGTTCAACCTCGGATTGTAAAACTTGTATGCTTTCCTTGTACTTGATTAACCAACAAGTACTCCTTTGTCCACACAAGATTCAAACTTTCCCATTATGCTATCTTCTCTTTTGATGTAGCATTTTCTTCCAAATACTTTGAAGTGTTTCACATTTATTGGTCTTCCTTTCCATATCTCGTAGGGAGTTTTGTCAGTGTTGTTTCTGAGCATTACTCTATTTTGAATGTGAATCATTGTATGCACTACATGTGTCCAAAATATATCTTTCAGTTTGGAATCCATTAGCATTGTTTGATCCATTTCCTATACTATCCTATTCTTTCTTTCAACAACTCCATTCTGCTGAGGTGTCCTAGCAATGAAGAATTGTCTTTTTATTCCATGCCTACTGCAGTAGTCCATAAATTCCTTTGAAGTGAAATCGCCTCCATTATCAGATCTCAAACATTTGATTTTTGAATCCATTTCATTTTCAACCATTTCCTTGTAGATCTTGAAGTTGTCAAAAGTTTCTGACTTATTCCTGAGAAATAAAACTGCAGTCATTCTTGTATAATCATCAACTAATAACATAAAGTATTTCTCACCTTTTAAACCCTTTGTTGTAGCTGGTCCAACTAGATCAGTATGCACAATTTCGAATGGTCTTTTCGTTGAATATTCCTTTGATTTAAACTTGGTCTTTGTTTTCTTTCCTTGTTGACAATGCTTACATAAAGTGTTGGTTGGTTTCGTGATCTAGGGCATTTCTCTAACTGCTTCCTTTTTGTTGAATTTGACAAGATTATCAATCTGTATGTTACCCATTCTTCTGTGCCATATCCAACTTTCATCTTCCTTTCCTAGACAACACTTTTCATTTACAATTTCACTTAATACATATATGTTTCTTGAAGTTCTTGCAGCTGTTTTAATCAATTTTCTTGAACCTTCTTTTCTTATATCACACTTTCATGAATCGAAAGTAACTTTATGACCTTGGTCACACATTTGACTCACAATTAGAAGATTATGTTTCATATCTTCTACTAGTAGAACATTTTTTTCCTTGGTATTCTTGTTTCCAAATCTGATTGTGCCTTTTCCAATGATTTTAGCTGAATCCTCATTTCTGAAGGAGACTGGTCCATTTCTTTCCTTTCTTAATGCAAGAAACTTATCTTTATCACCTGTCACATGTTTTGAACAACCACTATCAACTTACCAACCATGCTTCTTTTTCTTATCTTGTAGAGCGAGTGTGCATTCTTCATTGCTATATTGATTCAGATTTCGTATCCATGTTCTCTTCTTAGGTTCCTTTATGTGACCGTTGTTGTTCTGTTGTGGTTCTCTAGGAGGAAATGTCATTATGAAATCTTTGTCCATGTGTCCAAATTTGTTACACTTGTACCATTCCACTTCAGTTCTCAATGATTCAAACCTATTGTAACTTCTTCTCTTTGTTTCACTAGGCCTTCTTGGATAACCCTTTTGTGTATGACTTTCAAAGTTGTTTATGTTCCTGCTGTTAGCTCTACAATTCATAGCTTTATGTCCAAATTATTGCATGCATAACATAAACCAAAAAATATAGTTTTATACTTGGGAGTTGAAGATCTTCTGAAAGGAGTTTCTCTTCTAAATCCTTCTTCTTCCTGAGGCCTATCTGTCAGTCGTTGATTCTGAAATTTGAATCTTCTCAGTGGAGGAGTGTCCCTATAATATTTTGTGTAGGTCTTCCTATCCCCTTTGATTGTTTCTGCATATATTTTTGGATATGTTTCTTGTTTTTTTGTTTTGGATCTTGATCCATTTTCTGTCTAATTGTATCCAAGTCCAGTCTTGTCATGATGAGGCTTTTGACTGCTGATAATGTCATCCAAAAATTTTGAGTTGTTCTGCATATTTTTATTTTGAAGATCCTTTATTAATGTGATAATATTTGCTTCCAAATTTTCAATGATATTGTCTCTTTATTCTAATTGTTCTTTGAGTGCTTCTTCAATTCTTTTATCTTCTTCTATTTGAATCTTCAAATTTCTAATCATTTTTTCTAGTTCTTGAGTGTCTTCTTTCTTGTCTAGTTCTGCTTGTAGCTTCTTGTTTTTCTTGTTTTATCTTCTTATAACTTCTATTGCAGTCAACAATTCTTCTTGGTAGTCAACTTCTGCCTCTTCATATTCTTCTTCGGTGTCTTCTTTATCAGAGTCTTCTACTTCCATGAATAAAACTCTTTCTGTCTCACTGTCACTGAATTCATCTTCATCTGATGAGGAGATGTCTTCTTTGGTGCAGAAGCTTTTTTTGAAAGATTTATTTATGGTTCTTTTTCCTTTATATGTTTGTTTGCTATTTGACTAATCTTCATCATTCCTCTTATATTTTCTTATGAGGAAATTTGTCAGAAAAATGATCAATACGATCACAATTAAAAAAAATCAATGAAATCTTACCTTTATATCTGTCGTTGGTTCCCTTGTTCAATCTTCTGACAAATTTTGCCACTTCTTCATCATATTCTGAGATGTCACTGTTGTTGCTATCTTCTTTTTCCTCTTGCGTTCCCTTTTGCTTTGACCTTTTAGATGCTTTGAAATCTATTTTTTTTATATCTAGATTTTCTTGTTCATTTCTCATTGCATATGCTGTGAAGATTCCATGTAGTTCGTCCATGCTTATTGAGTCTAGATCTGTTCTTTCTTCTAGTGTT
>SNQJ01S0012575.1:199643-216514 GCA_010110895.2 Picea sitchensis | reverse complement strand
ATTACAATTACATTGGGGGAAGTGAAGGCAGCAATAAGACTTCAAAGTTTTTGGCCAATAAGATATCACATAAATGAGATTTAAAATTTAAAATAAATAATTATTTTTTAAAACCTTGGATAAAGGGGTGTACATTTTATGGTCAACCATGAACTAATAGAAAGTCAAGTCTAACTCAAAGCTATATACCATGCCTATCGACAGGGATAATAAGACAAATATCTCGTTACTTTACAGGGTACAATAGATAAACTTATCAATTTAAAAAAAAAAAAATAACATCATGGCCACATTCACCCCTCCTAACTTTATAAAAAGAATGATTAATTTTGCAAAAAAATCCAATTAACTCTAAATCATACAAGGTGTCTATTCTATATCTTATTCATGTGGGAAAACCTATATTAGAAAAACTAAAAGATCAATAAAAGTAATACTAAAAGAACATAACACTGGTATACTACATAATAGATATCTCAAATCAACCCTAGTGGAGCATTCATATGACAATAATCACCACAACTCCTTGGAAAAGGAGAATTTAATCGCCAAAATAAGCAATTATACTAAAAGAAAAGTGAGGAACATAACATAAATTTAGCTGGACCTGAAAATTTGAATAAAGATGAAAGAAAAACACTTAACTAAACATGGAAACCAATATAATACATAAGTTTATTATCTCATGAATTCAATGTTGAATAAATGTCTTATTAGTTAACCTTCACGCATAGATTTATTAGTGTCATAATTATGAAGGTGACTCTCTTTATTAAGGATTGGCTATGAAATCAACTCTTTATATTAATAGTAATATTTTCTTATTTGGTAGGGATAATGATTAGTTCGTCATCTAATCTTGGTGTAAACCAACTCATTATATAGATGACTCATATGATTACTTGTATTAAAACAATATTCAGTTGATATATATATTTTTATAAATAAATCTATTTTGATGTTATTAATTACAAATATTGTAATTAATAATAATAATAATAATGAAGGTGATTTTAAACAAAGACACTTAGAAATAAAGAACAAACAAATAATAATGCGTTCAAGGTTTTCTTACTCTATATATAAGGGACAACATGCAAGCTTGCTAAGATTTTGAAAAAGAAAAGTATTGGGGCAACTTTCAAACCCTTAAACACTATTAGAAATTTCCTTAGGTCAGTGAAAGACCATGTTGATCCCATCGAACAGAAGAGTGTTTATATGATCCCGTGCTCGTGTGGTAAACAATACATAGGAAAAACATGTCGCTCCTTTAGAATTAAGATTCAAGAACATGTCACTAACATTAAACATAATCGCACTCGTCCCTCAGCCTTAGTAGAACATTCAGACAAAACTAAACATCACATTTGTATTGAAGACGCCAAAATTCTTGCCAAGATAGATCACTATCACAATAGGAAATTTAGAGAAGCCATCGAAATTGAAAAACAACCTAACAATCTAAACAGAGATGATGGATGGAAAATTAGTCAAAATTGGATCCCAACACTAACCACAATGACTCATTCTAGAAAATCAATTAATAATTAATATATTTTTTTAGGTTTTTATATTTCTTGATTTAAGTCGGCTCTGAATAAATAATATTTTTAGGTTTTGTAAAAAATTATTGATTTCACTTTTAATAAGTCGGTTCTTCATAATAACTTTTCAGTTATTTATTTACACTTGTTAAATTTTTTTCCTTCATATCTCATAATATTTTCTTGATGATGGACCACACTGGTTTGGTCTGAAACGCTGAATATGAAAAAAAACCAATGCGATGAATCTGAAAGAGCTGTCTCATCATAATAATAATGACAATAATGTAATTTTAAGGCCACGACTAGACACCAAATTGGTGTATGAGACCCCCCTGTTTGTGGGACAAGGAAACCCCTCCATGCAACTATTTGATTGCTAAAGTCTACGGAGGTGTACATGCCCTACCCCCCTTTGGATTTGAACCTCTGGCCTTCAAGGAGGAAACACATGTTCTTAACCATTAGACCCACTCAAGTTGCAAATATTTTATTTCTTTGAATATAAATTGGGTGAGGAATATTCGTTGATAGTCGTTAAGGATGATTGTTTTCATTGTCAATTGACAATTAAATTATAAGAGGATAGATATCAATGATGAATATTTCCACTACCAGTTAGCAATTGAGTTATGATAGGTTTTGCCACCTTTTAATAAAGAGATTAAGTGACTATAGATATAATCTAACTTCTTCGAAGTTATAAGTTTTTATATTGGTTTATACATCGTATGTTTATAAGATATACTAAGATTATAACATCAAAGTTACATCTCAATGCTAATTGTACTATAATGATAATGATGTTATAGTACCGATGCAAATTGGTGTACAACTTTGTCATAAGAAACCATATTTCGTTTACTTAAATTTGTACCTATACAATAATACGGAAAATTATATTTTTCCATAAGAATATTATAGTGCCCATACACATTGATGTACAACTTTGTCATAAAATAAACATATTCCCTTTACTTAAATCCTACTTAAATATGCAGTGATACGGAAAACAATATTTGTCTTCCTCCATATTGATCATATATATCTATAGTATAATTTCCCACCGAACATTACGACACAAGGTACATACCCATATGTGCTCGTAAGATCTCTTAGAAGAAGCTCAAAATGGACGAGACAAACCAACGTGATATGTTTTAGAGTACATTAAATTATAAACACTGTTGTCCTTTTCAAGGACATCCATGACTCATTTCGTACATTATGGTTAGAGCAAATGAATAAATGATAAACCCCTTTTCAAGTCTCTTACACTAGTAAATTGCTATGTTCATGGACCACCCATTGATATTACCAATTTTTATAATCTTATTTCACATCCATTTTATATCTAAAAGGTTAGGTTATGATCTAATGGTAGCTTAGTATTCTAGGTTGCCTTCAATATTTTATACATAATTTATCTTCAGAAATTCAAGTTCAATCAACATGTAGATATTTCATATTTCATTATTAGAAACTTGTTTAAGACAAAAGTTTTCTGGTTGAGAATAACATAGTTTGATGTGATATTTTAGTATTTTTTTGAAAAATCAAAATATTTGGTTGATTATCATGGAGGATTCAATCTTGATTTAGTAACAATAAGATTGAATTAAAAATATTGATTTAGTAACGATAAGATTCAACTAAATGAATTTCAGTGTTGGAGATTTTCGTTGAAAAAAATTGGATGAAACTAAAGGATTAGTATAAAAATGTGTAAGGATATATATATATTCCTTTTAATAGTAAACAAAATCTAAACAAAATCTAAATCGCTATAAATACTATTATTATTTTTTAGATAATGTCTCTTTTGTTTTTGTCAGAATCAAAAAAATGTTTCCAATTTAGTTTATTAAATTTTTAAAGTACCCAAAAAAAAATATTAAGCAAAGCTTAACATTAGATTTCTCACCATGGCACCTTCTAATGATTTCTTTAACATTAGATTTCTCACCATGGCACCTTCTAATGATTTCTCCTTTACTTAATAATAACTTTAAAACTATAATAAAGTCATGTAGATAATAGGCCTGTAATATGACCATTGTTCAACTAGAGAAAAACTATACCAAAACTAGTGCTTTAAATAAGATCATGGTCATGTGAAGGTTTGCTATCTTTCATGGTAAATCAAAAGTTTGGATATATGGGTCTTGAAGGGAATGAATTATTTATTGAATTATATTATAAAAGTATTTGGTCTAAATAAGAACCAATTCATATCTTTGGAAAAGAAAAACAAGTTTTGGCTTAAATAATAGTTAAATTATATAGATTAAGACACAAAATAGGAAGGAAGAAGAGAACTCAAGAAAAAGTGGTAAAATAGGACATGTTTACTGTATGTAAATAGAGAGATGGAGACCAAAGAGAATTTTCCATTGTAATGTGAGGCATACTCTAAAATGTTGAAAACTAACAAACATTGATCTACAACCAACACTTCATACCCCTTTTGGGACCAATGAAGTTTGTACAATCTAGGATGTTTATGTCTTGCTAAACTCAACTTCTCCACCATCTTTAAAGCTACAATATTCTCATTATTTGATTTGTAAACTTTCATATTGGATATTCCACTAGAACAATCCATCATAAAAGATATTGCAACAGTCTAAAATATTTTATTATTCAATTTATTTCCTTAGATCCTAGATTTTTTATTACTATTTTAATGCTCAAATTTATGAAAATGATTGAAATACGAAAATGAAAGAACAAGAAAATAAACACACTATCCACACAAATGAACACAGTATGTATCCTAGGAAACCTGATATGGGAGAAAACATAGCTATAAGGTGAGTTTTATGCTCTATTATCTTTTCTTTAGTTATGAAAATGAAAGTACAAATAAAGGGGCACTCACTATGGAGTTTCTTTTGACACTCTAACCTAAATGGATTCTATAGAATCTTATTCCTCCTTTGTTATGATTCCAAATCCCACTTCTATATGCTCTAATAAACTATGGAACATTTACAATGCTAACATAATGGAATCCCCTCACTTCCTAGTACCCTAATAACTGTCTAGGGTTAGGGTTTTTGCATGCTTCAACCCTCAATTAGTGTTAGGTTTTAGACCTTCTAGAATCTTCTTGAAATTCCACACATGACTAGCCACACATGTGTTAGTAATGGGGGATGGTGCGACATCCACTTAGTAACATGGTGGTCATTAAGGTATGACAACTTGTGATAGGCATAGCTTCCACATATGAACTCCAATTGAGGTAATTTTCACACTGTTTGAAATATATCAACATGTAGAAAAAAATGAGGGGATGGAAATATGGTTGCAAAGTTTTGATCCCCAAAAGTGCTAGTTGATGCCTCAAAATGGATTTGGAAGGTTTTGTACCCCAAATGTCCAAACTAGGACCTGCCACTAAAATAGGCCTTGCAAGCCAATTACTCTGATTTTTCCACCCAAAAAGTACCAAGACAGATGGAAAATTATATAATGATCCATTCTAGATCATACCTCCCCATTTAGGGAGGATTTTGGTCCCCAAAATATTTTGCTGAAAGAGGTGATGGAAATTTTCCTCTACCTTCTCCCTAGAGTACCATTTTACATTGCCTATAATTTTGCCTTTAAACCTGATCTACCAAAGGTCATGCTACCCTTGTCTGGTAGTTCTAGAATTCTTCTACAAAACCGTATCTTCTACGAACTCTACTTGAGCTTCTGGTGATAAGTCCTCTATGGTAGGTAGGACCTGCTCCTTAGTTTCCTAATCCAACATGGAAGGCTCATATAATTTCATATTTTCCTCATTCAATACTTAGTAAATGCACATAAATGGGGTTAGATTGAGTCTCATTAAGGGAAGTATGAGGTCTAAATGGGCCTCCTTAGGAAAATAATAAAATATTAGTTAAAATAAGAAAATGAGAGTTATGAATTTTAAAATGGAAAGAAAGAAAATTACTTTTTGTGATCATAATTTAAATCTATCTCCTTCTAGGTTTTCTCAAATTTCATGACTATGAACTTATTGGATGAACATATAAATTTCACATCCAATGAGTACCCACTCTACATACTTTTGATAGACATGGTTTTTCCATGCATTTTCAATTTATCTCACCGTGGGATGCTCAAAAGTAAGTAGAGTGGGTACTTGTTGGGTGCAGAATTTATTTATGCATCCAATTAGTCACTACACTCGAAATTTGAGTAAACCTATAAGGAGATAAGTTGAAAATATGATTTAAAAAGGTAATTGTTTGCCCTCAACCAAGTTTTGAGGAAACATTGGTTGGGTTTTGACCACTTTTTGGACTTCGATAGGCTAGTCGAAGAAGGAGTGCCCAGGCGGAGCTGAGATCACGGGATCTCACTTGTTTTGTGGGATTTGTGGACCCATCATGGGGTTATTGGGGTTTATGTAATGGGTTATGGGATGTTGGCCCATGGGTTTACCCATGTTTAGGCCTCTTTTGTAAATATAAAAGTATAAATAAGAAGGAATGCAATGTAGAAGTAGGTGATGTAAGTAGCTAAGTGCTAAGTAAGGAGCTAAGTGCAAGAGGCAAGTAGTTCTGAGTTTCTTGGTGCACCCGAACATGTATGTAAGGCTTTGTGCTTGATAAAGGAGTTGGATTTGTGCCTTGACCTAATTTTGGGAAGGTGGATCTAGTGCACATTGCGCAGATCACTTGTCCAGTGCGAAGCTTGGCTCTGTGGCTTGGTGCACAGGAGCAGATGAATGTAAGAGATTGAAGACTAATAAAGAAGAAGAAGTTGTTGGTGGACGTAGCCCCACACTGGGGTGAACCACATATATCATGTGTTAATGGTTTGCTTTGCTTTGTGTTGTAATGTTTATGCTGTGGATTTGCTTAGTGCCTTGAATGTTATGAATGATAGATAGATCTACGAATTCTTAGTTTTGTGTCTATGTTGAATGAGTTAGATCTAACTTCTGATGCTAAGTGTGATATATATTTTGTTATTGTTACTGCATCGATCTATATTTAGGGTTTGATCTGCGATGTGAATAAAGCTAATGAACTAATGTGTGTTGTTTCGAAGTACTATGTGAAGTGTTATAATCACAGATCTATGTCCCAGCTTGGTTACAAACACTTGAGTCCTGTAACCCCCCTGCCTCTACCTCGGGTGAGATTGCATCTGCTTCACAGGTGTTGCCGAAAGGGTTGGTAGTTAGGGTTTTGTTGGTGCGTTGAACCCTGGGTCTTCCCCTGTGCCAACAAATGGTTCCATTGTCGGGACCTGAAACTATGATTGATGGGAACTGAAGTAAAGAAAATAAAATCTTTGTGCATAGATCTGTTGTTGTAGTGCGCAATATTCTACTTGACTTGTGAAGCTCTGTGCTAAGAAAGAAACCCGATCTGAAGAAAAAGAGGTAAGATCTTGAAAGAAGTAAAGATTTGTGCTTAGATAGAATAAGTAAAGTGGAAATTTTTGTTTCGAAAGCATGAATATGGGTATGTTTGATAGATTCTGTCGTATTCTGAAAGCTAGGGTATAGTTAGAAGAAAGCATTGATTTGAACAAAATTGATAGAATTAGAGAAAGATATGTTATCCCTATGCATAGAAATAATTTTTGGACAAATAAGTGGATGCAGGAACCTTGAACGAAATTTTGCATATTGCAGGTCCAACACTGTGATCTTAATGCACAATATAAGAAAAGTTGGGGAACTTATAAGAGAAAGAGAAGATTGACATTATGTTATAACTGCAAAAGACCATGACATATTTCTAAGGAATTCCCTGGTATAGGTCCTATTTGTCTTTGTTGTAAAATTATTATTCATGAAGTTGAGGATTTCCCTAGGATGATTGCTAAAGTAGAATAGATGAACATGAGTCAAGAGAATAAGAGCATATTAGAAGATTAGAAAGAGAAAGAATCGGAAGAAGTTCAGACTACATTAGAACAGTTGAAAAAATTGATGAATGATCACAAAGATATCATTTTTCTAGAGATCTTGAAAGAAAAACATCGCATAGATACAAGAATAGGAGACTTCGACATAGACTGTGTCTTGGATGAGGAAACATAAGTGAATATTATGCCAGAAAGCACCTGGGAAATTTTGGGGAAACCCATTGTGGTACCTTCACTAGGAAGGATGAGCTTGTTCAAAGGAAAGATGATAACCCTATGTGGAAGAATGACTAATGTACCTATTATTACCCATGGAACATGGACAAAAGAAGAATTTGAATTTATTAGGTTTGTTGAGAACAACACCCCTTTTCCACTTTTGTTAGGAATGACTTGGATTGAGAAGGATCGGATCAGAAGGAAAGCAGAGGAAGAAGCCACAAAAAATAAAAAGAAAGAACTAAGGGATCTCATAGCTAGAAAAATAGATCGACTGAGAGAAGAATGAGAAGTTGAGTCGAAGTAATAGAAGACCAGAGAATTAGTTATCGAGGTTGAAAGAACACAAGAAGGTTTGAAGGACTTATCCTTGCAAGAAGAAAGTATATCCACCTAGGAAGTGATAAGACAAGAGGTATTGCATTTGAACCCTTTGAAATCTCATCAGCAATGCGAAGCCACTACGCTAAGAGAAGATAAGAATAAGAATAGAAAGAGGAATCCAAAGACTAAGATCACAGGAAAGAAGGCAAGGAAGCTTAGTAAGAAGAAATCCAAGTTAGAAAAGCTACAAGAATTCCTAGAGAAGACTTCATAGGAGGCATGCTTGCAGGCTCTGAACCTCGACGGAACAACAGAACCATGCAGAATGGGACTTCGCCCCGACGAAGCTATATGACCATTGGAGGTGCCCCGACCATTAGAGCGATGCTACGAATGGATAGGAAACACATTTATGGGCGACTAGACCACGTTTGGGATGTTGAGATCGCACCCTAACAGAATGATTCATATTAATTGAGGCATTCATGCCCGTGGGAGGAATCCGTTATGACACTTTCTTATTTAACCCATTGGACACTGTGCCAGGACCACGTTTTTCTACTCGTGATTATCTGAGCTAACAGAGAAGTGATTGTGTGTGTCGAACTGTGCTATCAGACCTATCCATATGTTATTTACTCCACTATCCATTTACCTACCCTAACTTATTTGTTAACAGTGATAATATCGACCGAGCGCACTGAGCTAGAGAAATCTGTTGAAGAAGTTCTGAAGAATTTTATGGCTGATAAAGCTATGTCTAAGGGAGTACATGCATTGGCGACCAGGGGACTGCAGGATTCCCCTTCGACTGGACGACGATCGAGCCTTTCTACTGAGAAGAGAAGTAAGAATCGCGACGATTTGGCTAACGCGAAGCAGATCCGGTCGATATTACCTGATTACATCTCGCCTTTGGTTGGCGTGGTTAACTGTGGCAACATTTCACGAGACTTCGAGTATACATTTATCACCACGTATATCCCGAAGGGGATACACACAGAAGGAAGCCAGTTGGGACAGATCCCNCGGTCGATATTACCTGATTACATCTCGCCTTTGGTTGGCGTGGTTAACTGTGGCAACATTTCACGAGACTTCGAGTATACATTTATCACCACGTATATCCCGAAGGGGATACACACAGAAGGAAGCCAGTTGGGACAGATCCCATCCTTGAAGAACAACAACTTTAACCTTAGAGATAGAAAGAACTACGCGATGCTCGCGCCTCATAGATATTTGATGAAGATGATTGGGAATAAGCCTCTCATAGTCTCCCAACCATGGATTAAGGAGCTCGTGTATTCTACGATACTGAACGTAATGAATATACCTCACTTTGGCCGACATCAGGAGGTTAACACTTGCATTAAACTCCTCTTGTCGTGCTATCAAAAAGGATATCTATGGATCGACAAGCGCATTACTGTGGATCCGGCGTTGATCCACCTGATCATAGGACTGAGCATGCAGGGACCTGACCCTTAGCAGTTCTACCCAGGGAAGACTTCAAATCACTCCTTGGCATAATGCATTAAGGAGGCTCAGGCGAAGCAGCAAGTCGAGGCAGCTCGAGATAAGATCGAGGCCTTTGAAGCAGTGTTTCTCAGATCTGAGTGACTCGGGACACGTCACAGGTGAGTGTTGGGGGAATGTTGGCCCTCAACCATGTTTTGAGGAAACATTGGTCAGGTTTTGACCACTTTTTGGACTTTGACAGGATGGTCAAATAAGGAGCGCCCAGGAAGAGCTGAGATCACATGATCTCAGTTGTTTTGTGGGCTTTGTGGACCCAACATTGGGTTATTAGGGTTTATGTAATGGGTTATGGGATGTAGGCCCATGGGTTTACCCATGTTTAGGCCTCTTTGTAAATATAAAAGTATAAATAAGAAGGAATGTAATGTAGAAGTAAGCAATGTAAGTAGCTAAGTGCTAAGTAAATAAATAAGTGCAAGAGGCAAGTAGTTCTAAGTTGCTTGGTGCAACAAAACATGTATGTAAGGTTTTGTTCTTGATAGAGGAGTTGGATATGTGCCTTGACCTAATTTTTGGAAGGTGGATCTAGTGCGCAGTGCGCAGATCACCTGTCTAGTGTGAATCTTGGCTATGTGGCTTGGTACACAGGAGTAAATGAATGTAAGAGATTGAAGACTAATAAAGAAGAATAATTCATTGGTGGATGTAGCCCCACACTGGGGTGAACCACACATATCATGTGTTAATGGTTTGCTTTGCTTTGTGTTGTAATGTTTATGTTGTGGATTTGCTTAGTGCTTTGAATGTTATGAATGATAGATAGATCTATGAATTCTTAGTGTTGTGTCTATGTTGAATGAGTTAGATCTAAATTCTGATGCTAAGTGTGATGTATATTTTATTATTGTTACTGCATCAATTTGTATTTAGGGTTTGATTTGAGATGTGAATAAAGATAATGAACTAATGTGTGTTGTTTCTAAGTACTTTGTGAAGTGTTATAATCATAGATCTGTGTCCCATCTTGGTTACAGACACTTGAGTCCTGTAACCCCCCCTACCTCTACCTCGGGTGAGACTACATCTGCTTCACAGGTGTTGCCAAAAGGGCCAGTAGTAAGGGTTTTGTTAGTGCGTTGTTGAAGCGTTGAATCCTGGGTCTGCCCCTGTGCCAACAAATGGTTCCATTGCTGGGACCTGAAACTGTGATTGTTGGGAACTGAAGTAAAGAAAATAAAATCTTTGTGCGTAGATCTGCTATTGTAGTGCGCAATATTCTACTTGACTTGTGAATATTTGTGCTAAGAAAGAAACCCGATCTGAAGAAAAAGAGGTCAGATCTTGAAAGAAGTAAATATTTGTGCTTAGATAGAGTAAGTAAAGTGATTTTTTTTTTTTTTTGAAAGCATGAATCTGGGTATGTTTGATATATTCTGTCCTGGTCTGAAATCTAGGGTACAGTTAGAAGAAATAATTGATCTGAATAAAATTAATAGAATTAGAGAAAGATATGTTATCCCTATGCATAGAAAGAATTTTTGGACTAATAAGTGGAACCTAGAAAGATTTTTTGCAGATTGCAGGTCCAACACTGTGATCCTAATGCACAATAGAAGAAAAGTTGGGGAACTTATAAGAGAAATAAAGGATTGAGATTATGTTATAACTGTAGAAGATCGGGACATCTTCCTAAGGAATTCCCTGGTATAGGTCCTATTTGTCTTTGTTGTAAAATTGTTGGTCATGAAGTTGAGGATGGCCCCAGGATGATTGCTAAAGTAGAACATATGAACATGAGTCAAGAGAATAAGAGCATGTTAGAAGATCAGAAAGAGAAAGAATCAGAGGAAGTTTAGACTACATTAGAACAATTGAAAAAATTGATGAATGATCACAAAGATACCAGTTTGCCAGAGATCTTGAAAGAAAAACAATGCATAGATACAAGAATAGGAGACTTCGACATAGACTGTGTCTTGGATGAGGAAAAAAAAGTGAATATTATGCCAGAAAGCACCTGGGAAATTTTGGGAAAACCCATTGTGGTACCTTCACTAGGAAGGATAGGCTTGTTCAAAGGAAATATGATAACCCTATGTAGAAGAATTAATAATGTACCTGTTATTACCCATGGAACATTGACAAAAGAAGAATTTGAATTTATTAGGTTTGTTGAGAACAACACCCCCTTTCCACTTTTGTTAGGAACGACTTGGATTGAGAAATATCATATCAGAAGGAAAGAAGAGGAAGAAGCCACAGAAAAGAAAAAGAAAGAACTAAGGGATCTCATAGCTAGAAAAATAGATCGACTGATAGAAGAACGAGAAGTTGAGTCGAACCAATAGAAGACCAGAGAATTAGCTATCGAGGTTCAAAGAACACAAGAAGGTGTGAAGGACTTATCCTTGCAAGAAGAAAGTATATCCACCCAAGAAGTGATAAGACAAGAGGTATTACCTTTGAACCCTTTGAAAGATCATCAACAATGCGAAGCCACTATGCTAAGAGAAGATAAGAATAAGAATAGAAAGAGGAATCCAGAGACTTAGATCACAGGAAAGAAGGCAAGGAAGCTCAGTAAGAAGAAATCCAAGTTAGAAAAGCTACAGGAAGTCCCAGAGAAGACTTCGTAGGAGGTAGGCTTGCAGGCTCTGAACCTTGCCAGAACAACAGAACCACACAGAATGGGACTTCACCCCGACAAAGCTATATGACCATTGGAGGCGCCTCGACCGTTAGAGCAATGCTCCGAATGGCTAGGAAACACATTTATGGGCGACTAGACCATGTTTGGGACGTTGAGACTGCGCCCTAACAGACTGATTCACATTAATTGAGGCATTCCTGGCCATTGGAGGAATCTTTTACGACACTTGCTTATTTAAATCGTCGGACACTGCGCCATGACCACTTTTTGCTAGCCGTGATTATCTGAGCTAACAGAGAAGTGATTGTGTCTGTCGAACTATGCTATCATATCTCGTCATCTTTTTTTTACCCTACTATCCGTTTACCTACCCTGACTTATTTGTTAACAGTGAGAATGTCGACTGAGCGCACCAAGATAGAGAAATATGTTGAAGAAGTTCTGAAGAAGTTTATGGCTGATAAAGCTATGTCCGAGGGAGTACAGGCATCGTCTACCAGGGGACTGCAGGCTTCCCCTTTGACTGGACTACGTTCGAGCCGTGCTACTGAGAAGCAAATTAAGCATCTTGATGATCTGGCAAACGCGAAGCAGATCCCGTTGATCTTACCTGATTACATCCTGCCTTTGGTTGGCTCAGTTAACCACAAAAAACATTCCATGGGACTTCGAGTATACATTTATCACTGCGTACATCCCGAAGGGGATATGCGTAGAAGGAAGCCAGTTGGGACAGATCCTAGCCTTGAAGAACAATGACTTTAACCTCGGAGATAGAAAGAACTACGTGATTATCACACCTCATAGATATATGATGAAGATGATTGGGAAGAATCCTCACATAGTCTCCCAGCCATGGATTAAGGATCTCGTGCAGTCCACGATACTGAACGTAATGAAGATCCCTCACTTTGGTCGACATCAGGAGTTTAACGCTTGCTTTAAACTTCTCTTTTCATGCTATCACAGAGGATATTTGTGGCTCGAAAGGCGCATTACTGTGGATCCGACGTTGATCCACCTGATCACAGGACTGAGCATGCAGGGACTTGACCCTCAACAGTTCTACCCAGGGAAGAATTCAGATCTCTCCATGGTATAATGCATTAAGGAGGCTCAAGTAAAGCAGCAAGTTGAGGCAGCTCGAGCTAAGCTCGAGGATTTCGAAGTAGTGTTTCCCATATCTAAGTGACTCAGGGTGAGTCACATGTGAGTGTTGGGGGCATGTTGGCCCTCGACCAAGTTTTGAGGAAACATTGGTTGGGTTTTGACCACTTTTTGGAATTCGACAGGTTGACCGAAGAAGGAGCCCCCAGAAGGAGCTGAGATCACGAGATATCACTTGTTTTGTGGGATTTGTTGACCCAACATGGGGTTATTAGGGTTTATGTAATGGGGTATGGGATGTCAGCCCATGGGTTTACCCATGTTTAGGCATATTTGTAAATATAAAACTATAAATAAGAAGGAATGTAATGTAGAAGTAGGTGATGTAGGTAGCTAAGTGATAAGTAGGAGCTAAGTGCAAGAGGCATGTAGTTCTGAGTTGCTTGGTGTAACAGAACATGTATGTAAGGATTTGTGATTGATAAAGGAGTTGACTCTGTGCCTTGACCTGATTTTGGGAAGGTGGATCTAGTGCGCAGTGTGCAGATCACCTATCTAGTGCGAAGCTTGGCTCAGTGGCTTGGTGCACAGGAGAAGATGAATGTAAGAGATTAAAGACTAATAAAGAAGAAGAAGTCTTTGGTGGACGTAGCCCCACACTGGGTTGAACCACGTATATCATGTGTTAATGGTTTTCTCTACTTTGTGTTGTAATGTTTATGCTGTGGATTTTCTTAGTGCTTTGAATGTTATGAATGATTGATAGATCTATGAATGCTTAGTGATGTGTCTATGTTGAATGAGTTAGATATAACTTCTGATGCTAAGTGCGATGTATATTTTGTTATTGTTACTGCGTCGATATGTATTTAGGGTTTGATATGCGATGTGAATAAAGATAATGAACTAATGTGTGTTGTTTCTAAGTACTTTGCAAAGTGTTATAGTCACAGATCTGTGTCCCAGATTGGTTACAGACACTTGAGTCCTGTAACCCCCCCTACCTCTACCTTAGGCGAGACTGCATCTGCTTAATAGGTGTTGCCGAAAGGGCCAATAGTTAGGGTTTTGTTGGTGCATTGTTGAAGTGTTGAACCCTGGGTCTACCCCTGTGCCAACAATAATTTTCTTCCTTTCCCTCCAAAAATATTTACCCTTATGGTTGGCATCATCATATTGAATCCTATTGGTTCTTTTAAAGTTGATTTTAATTCTATATTTTTTGTTTTGAGGCCCATTTTTTACCTCAAAATTCGCTTAATGGTAGGTATCATCACCCACCTTCTCCAATACCCCAAAAGGTCTATAATGTAGATCCTTTATCTTCTTATTAGCACTATGTATCCTTTCTTTGTCTAGCTGCAACCAAACTCTATCTCCCACCTTGAATACTATCTTAGTTTTGTGTTGATCTTGTCAGGCCTGATACCTTTTCAGTAAGATATTCAATGTCTCATGTACTTGTAAATGGATTTGCCTAATATTTTCAACAAATTTCTCTAATTTCAATGCTTGTCATATGACATATTCCCTCACTCCTTCTTGTGATCCATATACAAAATCCAAGGAAGAAGGTAGAAAGTACCCAGAGAAAGTTTCAAAAGGGGACTTACCGGTATAACTATGGATTGATTTATTATAAGAGTGTTGAATATATATCAAATTTGCATCCTAGGTATTTGGATTCTTTCGATTGTAACTCCTCAAAATATGAACCAAAGTATTGTTGACTACTTATATTTACCCATCTATCTATGAATGGAAAACTATAAATCTATTCAACTTGGTGTCCATGTTTTCCCAAAGTGTAGTCCAAAAGGAACTGATAAATATGGTATCCCTATATAAGATGATGCTCCTTGGTATCCCAAAGTGCACGTAGAATTGTTCAAAGAACTTCAAAGAACATGTTGTTTGCTTCTTGTCCCTTTGATGGTGTTTTTACAAGGCATAATAATGGACATCTTGTTGAGCATGTCAACTACCAAAAATAGATAATCATGTACCTTCCTAGTTGTTGGAAAACCACCCTCAAAATCCATGGAAATGCTTTCCCATGGACAAGTGGGAACATGTAAGGGATGGTAGAAAACTTGCTTTGTATTACTAGGATTTTTGGTACAAAAAAGTGTACTTCCTCTAATATAACAAGATACATATTCTTATATTTTGGGCCAATACTCATACCTTTGTAACTTGGCAACTGTCTTCCCAACACCAAAATGTCATGCAACCTTGGAGGTATGAGCCTCTCTAATAAGATGCAATATTTCACCTTTAGAGACAAAGATTTTTTTATCTTGTAGAGAAACCCATTTTGGAGATGATAGTCAACCTTACCATCACCTTCTTCTACATGAATTTGGCCCTGTAGTTGTTGAAACAACTCTTTAAAGTCATCATATTCTATATATGCCTCTTTGTATGCATCATGGGTAAAAAGGCCTCATGTGCATAAGAGTTCCCAAAGGTGTAATCTTGGATTTGTGTGGCCTTGAAATCATCTCTACCAACTTATTAACTCTTCCCTTCTTATATTTGATGATTAGATGAAACTGTTGCACAAACCCCATTCACTTGTAGTGTTTGGTTTGTTGAACCTTCCTCTAGGCATACAAATACTATTGTGGATGGTGATCAATGTAGATAATGGTTTCCTTTCCCATCAGATAGTGCTTCCACTTCTCAATAGCATGGACCCAAGGAATATAGTTCCCTATCATATGTAGGGTAGTTCATGTTGAATTTTCTAATTTTTAGATATGATAATTATTGCCTTATGATTTAAATGCTATTATTATTATAGAATAATTACACACTAAAAATCTCAACAAGACTTAGTGAACTTGATGAGAGGTTATTGTTAGTGAATATTATATATGAGATGATATATTACAATTTAGGGCCCCGATATATATACTTGGGTGGAGTTCCCTTCCATCTAATGGACATGTCTTTTCCATTATTGCATTTTCCTTAAATAATTAATCATTAATCATTAATTATTGATTATTTATATTTATACATTATATTATAAATACATTATTTATATATTATATTTATGTTGATGACTATTTCCTCACTTGCACGTCTAATTAATATATATCACTCTATCCTGGAGCAGGCAATGTGAGAGAACCTCGATTCTAACCATTCCTAGCCAAGAGAAAGACTATGCCTGGGCCATTCACCACTAGAAAAGATCCATGAGTGAATGAGTCATTTCCCTTGGTAAAATTAGCATGACCAATATGGGTGATCTAGGAGATTTTCATTGAGTGACTTATAAAGAATTGCATTAAATGCGCATAAATTAAAGTGCATCATTAAAGAAGGAAAAGCTCAAAATGAAGAGACATAAGGATCATATCTGAACACAAAAACTTGATAACGAAGTTCATCCTTGGTGGACTACATCTCCAGGTCCTGGTCTCAAATGGGTAGGTTCTTTCATTAACTCAGTAAAAGAATTTGGAAAAATACAGAAGTATACCTCATTCTGAAATCAAGTTGCAAAAATAATGCTCAAATCAGAAAACAAACAACACCACTAAATTTTTGGCATCGAATTACCCAAAAATGTCTATCTCCACGCCTCGATCCGACTCTGGCACTTCCATACCCAAGAATAAATTCATCTCAGTTTCTGTTCCCTCTGC
>SNQJ01S0012575.1:171979-187802 GCA_010110895.2 Picea sitchensis | reverse complement strand
TACTCCGGCCTGAAGAATACTGCAGAGAGGAAATTCCCAAATGCTTAACTAGAAATAAATGTGTATTTACTTGGAAACCTGAACACAGTTGTGCGACAATAGATCTTTTCTGTTTTAATTTGTTTTTGTTTCTGTCCCCAAGGGTTAGGTATTCAAGGGTTCTATAGACAAGGGTTTTCCATGTGCTATAGCTATCTGATATACATGCGGGGTCCAATAGTAGTACTTGGCCCAATATCTCAGGGAACTAACTAAGGAGGATAGAATGTACCCTTAGCCATACTACTCGACTACCCAAGTACTAGAGAGTATCTTCCCGAGTGTTGTTCTCGGTGACACTATAGTAGTCAGGCGGCCGATCGGTTTATCTAAAGAGGGCTTTAGGTAATCTAGGTTGATCCATACACAGGTGTTGTCTGATGCGCTACCACTCAAAGGGGTACCAACATGGATTACAAGGGTGGCCAACAGATGTGCGCTTAAGTACCACTTGTATTTCCTGCGTGTATGAATCCCTCAACTGCAGGTTTATGCGCGTAACAACATATCTTTGTGGCTTAAAGACACCAGAATACGTCTCTACCCTGAAAAAAATAATTTAACCCACACTTTATGCCGAGGAAAGTGATCTGATACCACTTGTAATATGTCAGATATAAAATGTATAGAGAAACATAAATAAAATGCTAGAAATGGAAGAATAACAACAATATAACCAGAACATTCACCACAATAGCACTGAAATGATATGAGAATAATAACAGAAATAACACTTTGAATCTGAAAGCAATGTTCATGGGCCTCTTCGAGGGGGAAACCTCCAGTTGAGCAGAGATCTATTACAATAATATCCAACCTAGGGTTCTCATACCCTCGACTCCTATTTATACTAAAAAGAAGAATCTAGAGGAAGATCCTTCTAGAAGTGGAAGCTTCTATTAGATCTTCTTACATCTGCCTTATTCTATTTTATTGAAAGGCCTTATTAATATTGACCTTTATTACATCCGAATATATTGTTCTACCTATGTGTGGGTTAGGACCCTAACATGATCAATGGGAGAAGGTTTGCATGATGATGCTAACTGGAGACATATCAACACTCACTCTCAGTAAAGGACACATTTTGCATCATGCCAAGCTTGTCTCTGAAGTATACAAACTTTGTCTTAAATAGAGGCTTGGTGAGAATTCCCTCAATTTTCTCTTCTTTGGATATGTACTGGAGATTTACTGCTCCCTTCTGTACCATGTCTCATATGAAGTGATATTTGATCTCAATGTTCTTCGACTTGTCATGAATTATTGGATTTTCTAAAAGCTTGACACAACTTTGATTATCATAGCGTATTAAGGTCATCTCTAGATCTTGATCAAACAGTCCTGCAAGAAGTTTCTAAGCCATACTACTTCACGACTTATGACACTGGCTGCGATATAATCCAATTCTACTATATTGAGCGCTACATAAGTATGCTTCCTACTAAACCAGGATATCATAGTTGATCCTAAGATGAAGCAACACCCTGAGGTTCTCTTTCTTTCCATTSCACTCCCTACCCAGTAAGAATCAATATATCCTTGCAGCCTCACTTCACCACCTAAGTCATATCTCAGACCATATCCAACTATACCACGCAGGTACCTCAACACATGCTTTGCTGAAACCCAATGGAAGTGTCTCGGTTCAACCATGAACTAGCTCAGAGTGTTCACTACAAATAAAATATATAGCCTGGTGTTAACAAAGTACATCAAGGACCCAATCAATGGCTTGTACATATTGGGATCCACTAGATCTAAATTTGAAGCAAAATCACTCTGCTTCTTCAGATTTGTCATCATAGGTGTAGCCATGGACTTGCAACCCATCATATCGAATCTGCTAAAGATATCAACTATGTACTTCCCTTTTTCGAGGAATATCTCATCTAGTTTTTTCCATGCCTCCAACCCYAAGAAATAATGCATAAATCCAATATCCTTCATCTCAAACTCAGAGGCCAAATCCCTTTTGCACATATAGATGAGTCAATTTTATCCCGTAAGGAACAAGTCATCAACCATACAACACTAAGATAAAAGTATCTCCATCAACAACCTTTTATTAAAGGTTGGGATTTGCTTCACTCTTGGTTAAGCCCAAGGTCATCAAGTATTCATCAATCATGGAGTACCATGCCCTGAGTTCCTGCTTGAGTATGTACAAGGCCTTCTTCAACCTGCAAACATGAGACTCCCTCCCATGTACCTCAAATCTATGAGGTTGTTTTATGTACACTTCCTCCTCAATCACACCATTGAGAAATGCAGTCTTTACATCCATCTGGTGTAATCTCCAATCTATGATTGTTGTAATGGAAATAATGGTCCTAATGGATATGTACCAAGTGACGAGAGAAAATGTCTCCTCATATTACACTCCCTCTTTCTAGGAGAACCCTCTTGCCACAAACCTCACTTTATACTTTTTGATGATGCCATTTGTTGCATTCTTGTTCTTGTAGATCCACTTGGAATTCACCACTAACTTCCCCTCAGGTCTCAACACAATATCCCACACACCATTCTTCACGATGGATTTATATTCCTCCATCATGGCATCTCTCCAAACTTGCTAGCTTGTTACCTCCTCATAATTTGAAGGTTCAGAATCAATGATGTGACTCATCGATTCCATATAAATAGATAATTTCTAAGGTTCTCTACTTTTCTTGAAATTACCACGGCGAGCTGCATGCCTCTTTGCATCATGAAATGTATCATGAAGCCAGACTGGCCTCTTCCTAGTCTTTGGAACAATGAATCTAGGCAGTTCCACTGGTTCATCTAGATCTATTGAATTCTCCTGATAGTCTGAAGGATGATCAACTCAAACAAAGGGACATGAACCCACATCCTTCAGAACCTCCTGCTCCTCACTATCGATCTCCATGTGAGACTCTATGAACCTATTGAAGGTTGTTCCTTCGTCAAAGGTGAAATCTCGTCTGACCTCTATCTGGCACTGTCTTGGAATGTAAATTTTGTAAGCCTTTGATGTCTCATTGTATCCAAAAAATGTCCCCTTCTTCCTAGAAGAATCCAACTTCATCCTTTTCTCCTTGGGCATGTGAATGTAGACTAGACAACCAAATATCCTCAAATAAGTGACCTCTAGTTTCACACTTGTGAAAGTCTCTTCAGGAGTCTTTCCCCCCAAGATCTGGTGAGGACTCTTTTTCTGTACATACAATGTTGTACTGGGTGCCTCTCACCATAAGAACATGGGTAAATCCTAATCATGAATCATGGATTTCGTAGCCTTTACAATGGACCTATTCTTCCTCTCTGCAACCCTGTTTTGTTGTGGGTTGTAAAGAACAATCAAATCCCTCTTAATCCCCGCCTCCTTGCAGAAATTACTGAAGTACTTGGAAGTGTACTCTCCTCTATTATCTAACCTCATTACCTTGATATTCTTCCCTGTTAGGTTCTCTACCTAATCCTCTAACTCCTAGAATCTACCAAAGACCTTATCCTTGATCTTCATGAGGAATATTTATGTATTATGGGATAAATCATCAATGAATATCACATAGTACAAGAATCCAACCAAATATGCAACTTTCATAGGTCCACATACATATGAATGTACTATATCCAATATCCCCTTGGACCTATTGTCACTTCTTAGAAAATATTCCCTGGAATTCGTGCTAACTGCAAATCCCCTGCAAATTCCATCATGCTCTACCTGGAGCTTTGGAAGTCCCATGACCATCCTCTTCAATTTTGGTAAATCCCTATAATGTGAATGTGAAAATATATCATGCCATAGCTCACACAAATTGATGATTTCATGTAGAAATTCCTTGGATGGTCATCCAAAAAATCTATATAGACCTCCCTCTCGAACACCAATCACTATTGCAAAGTCTATACTCGAGCCCTTAAGGCATACAAGAACCTGTCCATTCACGAATGAAAATCTATATCCTTTATCCTCCAATGATGAGGTAGAAAGTAGGTTCTTCTTCATCCATGGTACATGCAACACATCTCATATATGAGTAGTATCTATGAACTCTAGTTGGAATGAATCTGTCCCAACTCCTCTCACTGCATACTTGGTGTTATCACCAAGTTATACTCACAATACTGACTCCCTCTCAACCAAATATGAGAGACAATTACGAAAACCTGTCATGTGCCTAGAAGAACCACTGCCCACTAACCAAATATCACTTCCATCTGCAATAGTTCTTGAAAGAGTGGAGACAAAGAATTAATATTTCCAAAGTTCATATGCAATCTCATCAAGTTTAGATTCCTTTGTCTTCTTTTTTGGTGGATGCTCATAGATATCGGTTGTTGATGCATATTGATTTCCCTTACTTTTATTCTAAGGAAACTGAGAAGAATAGTGACCAAATGCATGACAATTGAAGAAATTGATTTTTGAAATATCCTTCTTCTTATGTTCTTTAACTGGGGCTAATCCTCCCCCTATACTTTTCTTTCCAAAGTTCCTTTTTCCTTTTCCTTTTCTTGCTGAGTTGCAAGTGCTTGAGTCCCTTCATCCTAGGGTTTCTGCAAGTTGTTTTTGGACAATTTTATGGCCTCCTCTTGGACACAATCAGTCCATATCCAATCAAACTTGGGAAACTCCTCTCGTCCACAAATGCTCTGAAGAAATGGTTCCCATGAAGAAGGCAATCCATTAAGATTCACTGTAACAAGTTATGCATCATCACTAGTGTCTCCAATTATCTTAAGTTGATCTCTCAACTGGGATACTTTCATAAAATAAGTGGCAATTTAATGTGATTTGGTCATCATGATACAACAAAGATGATTTCTCAAAGCTAATTTCCTGCTAGTGTTCTTTCTCTCAAACAATCCCACCAAGGTGTCAAACATTTCTTTGGTAGTTTTCAACTTAGAAATGTGTGGAATCAAATGATCCTCTTAGCCTTTGATTCATTCTTCTTGTTCTTAGCTTTCTCTTTAGCACTTTATGGTTCTGAGACAATTTTTTTATATAATTTTGATTCTCATTTTCATCCAGGATGAAGAGTATCCTAGTATTCCAGGATATGAAATTTGTAGCACCATCTAGACTGTCTTCTACTCTGATACTGGACACCATCCTGTAGAGAAACAAAGAGTGACCAAAAAAGTTGGTCACACTATGTAGTGAAATCCTTAAGGAAGTTGCACCCTGTAATTAGGAAAATTGCAACCAAAGTGAATGTGGTCTCTTTATGTGCATAGGCCACTCGCAACCACGATTGTACAACTGCAAAAAATAAAATATCTGAAACATATCTATCAGATATGACACTGACCTATTTTAAATAGCTTTGGAATAGACTTAGTAGCAGATCAAGAACAAAGAATGATATGTAAATTATTTTTGTGGTTCAGTAAAAATACATTTTACCTACTCAGTAAAAAATATTTTACGGATCGGTAACAAATTCTTTTACAAAGTTGTTTTGGCAAATACCATGGGACAAACTCATGGGCTCTTTACCAACTCTTATATCAGGTTGAATTTTATGATTTTCAGATCTGATAATTATTGCCTTATGATTTAAATGCTATTTTTATCATAGAATAATTACACACTGGAAATCTCAACAAGACTTAACGAACTTAATGAGAGGTTATTGTAAGTAAATATTATATATGATATGATATATTACAATTAAGGGGCCTGATATATATACTTGGGCAGGGTGCCCTTTCATTTAATGGACATGTCTTTTCCATTATTGTCTTTTCATTAAATAATTTATTATTAATTATTGATTATTGATTATTTATATGTATACATTACATTATAAATATATTATTTATATATTATATTTATGTTGATGATTATTTCCTCACATGCACGTCTAATTAATATAGATCACTCCATCCTAGAGAAGGTAATGTGAGAGCACCTTGAGTTTATCCACTCCTCTTCAGGAGAAATACTATGCCTAGGCCATTCACCACTATCAAATCTCTATGAGTCAACGAGTCATTTCCCTTGGTCAAATAATCATGACCAATCTGGGAGAATGTCTACTCAATGATGTTAACTGAAGAAAAATCAACAGTTCAAACTCCCTTGTGAAACATTTCAAAATGATAGCATACCATCTTAACCCCCTTCATCAATACCACTCCCATAGCGTATCCACTTGCATCTATCTCCAATTCGAAAGGATTTTTCAAGTTAGGTAATGCAAGAAGTGGCCACTTAACTAATATTTTGTTTCAACTCATTGAAATATTTTTCTCGATTACTTCCCCACTAGAAACTCTTATCACTAGATATTATGGAAAGGAATGGCACACCTATAGCTAAAAAGGATGCTATGAACTTACGTAGGTACTGCGCTACCCCAAAAAGGTTCCTAACTTTAGTGACATTAATAGGAACTGGCCACTTGAATATGCCCTCCATCTTTGTGGGATCTATTTTGACTTCCCCTCCACCAATCACATACCCCAAACACACCAATAAATACTAAGAAAAATCACATTTCTTAAGGTTAGCCAACAACTGAATCCTTTTCAAAGTCTATAACACTTGCATGAGATATGAGATGTTCTCTTCCTAGGTATATCTATAAACCAATATGTCAACTAAATACACTATTACTAATGAATCTAAATAGGGACATAATACACCATTCATCAATTCCATAAATGTAGCTAGTGCATTACATAAACCAAAATACATGACCAACCATTCACATAGACATTTCCTTGTGTTGAAGGCAATATTATTCATGTCTTCTTCTTTAATTCATACTTGGTGGTATCTCAATTTGAGATCCAAATTGGTGAAGTACCTGGTATGCTACAACTGATCTAAAAGACAATCGATCATGGGTAGAGGGTACCAATTCTTGAGCGTGATCTTGTTCAAATATCTATATTCTATACTCATTCACCAAGTCACATCCTCTTGGCTATTATTATGATAGGTGACCCAAAAGGCGAGGTTCTTGTTCAAATTACTCCTTTCTCCTACAATGATTGTAATTGTTTCTTCACTTTGTCTTCTTCCAAAATAGACTATTTATACAACACAATATTTGGTAATGGGAAGTTAGTATGCTACATCCCTCGAGGGATTCCTTTACTCTTACCGATTCATCCCCAAGTTGATTCTCTCTTAAGAAAAGAAATACAAAATTTCTACTAGAACTGATCAAAGTTTTGGCTTGGTTAACACTTACTAGAGAGATATTTTATTTTCCTTTGTGTGCATTGATGATGAAATACTTCCCATCCTTGATCATGTCATTTTAGTTTTATCTCCTCATGAATATTGCATCCCTCATATACATGTAGGGGCTTCAAAACACCAATTTTATTTATACTCTTTGGTACATCCCCCCAGGGATTCCTTTACTCTTATCGATTCATCCCCAATTTTATTATCTTTTAAGAAAAGTAATACAAAATCTCTACTAGAACTAATAATTTTTTTTTCTTGGTTAGCACTTACTAGAGAGATATTTTATTTTCTTTCTTGTGCATTGATGATGAAATACTTCCCATCCTTGATCATGTGATATCATTTTTCTCTCCTCATGAATATTGCATCCCTCATATATATGTAGGGGATTCAAAATACCACACCACACACATCAAGGGGCACTACATCTAACTCCACCTCATTAATAAAATCTACACTTATAGAAAATTTGATCTTACACTATTTAGTGACTTTAATCTCCCCATCCTTATTCAACCATCCTAAAGGATATGTGATTGGATGACCATGAAATTCCAACATAAGCTAGTTGATCAAATCATTTTTTATGAGTTTGTCTTGTGAACCGAAATCAAATAGAGCATATACCTTAGTATTTTTGATATGGATCTTAATATGGAATAATTTTTCCATTTCCTTCTCTTCCTTATGATGAAGTCTACTCAAATTCACCTCCTTTTTCATTCAAGTGTAGACAATATTTTCATCCACATCTGAGCTACTATCTTCCAAGTTTCTCAAATCCATGCCTAACATATTCTTCTTCTTGGCATCCTTCTTATGGTTCTTTGGATTCATCTCTATATGTGGCTTCTAGAACTTATCTTTGGTGTGACCATTGATATTAAAATGGTTGTAGTGGTTTTTATATCCTTTCACTAATGTTAAGTGGCTTTCATTTTCTTATATTTTCCTTTCCACTTCTTCTTCTCCTCCTCCTTGGAAACATCTTGGTGGTATTTCTGTTTAGAGTCACTTGGTTACCCTTTCTTATGGCCTATGTTCTCCTAGTATTGTTCTTGAACACATGCCTCATTAATGGTCCTTAGTTTGAACAACATCACTTTCTTTTGAAAATGACTATGTAGAACCTGTTGATACTTGAGGATCACATTTTTTTCTTTGGAGAGATACCCAACATGATCACTACCTTCCTAAACTTGATGGTGTAGTTTTGAACACTTTGCCCTTTCCTCTGCCTAAAATTATGCTAATGGATCCACTAGTCCTCTACATATCCAACATGGTAGAATTAGGAATTAGTGAGGGTTTTAAACACCTTTCACTTAGTTACTCGTGGATCACCCTCTAGCCTAAGTGTATTAGTATGACTTTCCCACTAGGTTAGTGCATGGTCCTCTGGTTTCAGTCAGGCAAATGGAATTTTCTTCTCTTTTCCTTTATTATGGATACTGAAATACACTTATAACTATTGCAACCATTGAGTCAACTTAACAACATCAATCTCATGTTACTAGTGCTTGATGTCTACTTTCATTTCCATTTTAAATATAGGTCATGAAGGAGTGATGGCACTGGAAATTGGTTGCTTTTTATTGGGATATTTTTTAAACTCATTTTCTAGGTCTTCACTATCTTGTAGTTTCTCATCGGATCCAAATTTTGAGTCAGAACCACCAACCTCCCCAAAAGGTTCGAACTTGTTCACTACAACTTCCATGAGGAGGGCCATGTTGTTAGAGATATCACTGGCTTATTCTTGTAGGTTTGCGTTGATCTAAAACATTGTGTTATGGTCTTTAAGTCAACCTCATGAGGATAAATCCCATTGTGATTTTAAAGAGGTGGTACTCCTCTATTTTAATTAACTTGCAATAATAGAAAATGCCTAAGGGAGGACCATAAATTATTCGTGAAATAAATATTCACATGCAAAGGATACCTTAGAAGGACCAAGTATCTTACATAAAGTAACTATTTACACTATTTTACAAGATTTGTAAGCCAAAAGAGTATACATTAACATTGGTTAACATTTCCATCACATCATTCATCAAATTAGAACACAATATTCAACAAAGGAAACGAAAGTATGGACCAAATATAACAAAGAACTCTAAATGATAATTTCATTGAATTCAATAAATATTTTGATAGACACACATTTGAAATATCATTCTTAAAATTAAAGTCTTGAGAAATCAATAACATTATGTCCTGAATTAGTTATTTGGGAACCTAAAAACATAATAGATTTTTTAATAAAATGAGCAATAATGTCTAGGGTTACAAATAAAATAAATTTCATTTTTCCTTCAAAGAGGATTGGGATGGGGCTCTCGTGGACCATAAAATGAATGAGATACCTGAAAGACAAAAGAAAATAGTCAAGGGTTAGCCTTAGGTTTCATAGGTTGTTGGGAACAAAATAGGGAAAATGACAATTAACTAAAGAAGAAAAATGGTGAGGGAAATAACAAGGTTACTACTTGAATTACTGTGATGGAAATTCTAAACCCTTCATTTTCCTTCCAAGGCGCCCTTTGTAGATGGTTGTTGTATTGGAGGTGGCATAAATGTTGTAACCACTTTATGTTGATATATCTTGGTTATATTAACTAATGCTTTTGTTAACCATTATTATATATAATAACTCATCGAAGACAACATTATTTCATGCTTGGTTTTTATTTCAAATAGTTAATTCTCCAGTTCATTTAAATCAATACTTAATTGGTGCAATGTGTCCTCAATATCATCATTCTTATTTATATACTAGACTAGCTATATTTGCACTTATTCTTCAAAGAATTCAACTGAGTCACTAAATTCATTTTTCCATGCAACTTTTAAGGATTCTAGTTGTTCTAATAGTTGCTCAAAAAAATAAGTATTGTATCCATTAATACATTAGGGCCATCTAATTCTTTGGTAATATCAACAAGTTTTAGAAATATGCCACCCTTCTTAATTTTAACAAAATCCAACTTAGACAACAATTCACTTAAATATTAATCATTTTCAGCAAGCAAGGGTTAATATGTTTCATTCGAATACTAGAGGGAAGGTTTTGTTCTCTTCTATGGGTGTCGCTAAGGCTTGAAAATTTTGCTACAAGTTCTCCCATTTATTCTTCATAAATACCTTCATCATTTTCTAATTCCTTTTGGAGATATTCCCTAAAGTGCATAATCCTTGTTGAGAAGTTGGTTGAACTCTACACTAATTCCCATAATTCAAGGATTATGTTTATTCTCTTATGGATACCATCTCTGGCATATTTTCTTACAACCAACATTAGACTAGATGAACCCCTCAATTTTGAACTGCTTTATGGGACATCTTCAAGGGTAAGTGATGGTTGAATTGAATTTATAGGTTCTATTGTAACATACAATGCTTAAGTCAAAATATTTTGACCTTTAAGTCATGTTTCCAAGAACCCATCCATTCGTTGCCTTCTTTCCTTGAGTAAATACTCATTTTGACTCCTTCACCAAGTCAAAATCCTTGGTCAACGTGCCCAGTTCTCTGTTACCAAATTTTATCTAGTGAGTCTTTGCATTTATGATATAAAACTTCATTTTATGAGAGATTCACATATATTGTCTAAGCCTAATCTCATTATCTTGTTCTATATATATCAATGATTTTTATCTTATTACGAGAAAACAATTTATTCACTGCAAAAAACCAACGATTTTTGCAGCGAAATCATAAATGTGATCTCGTCAAAGTTTTCAACCTCTTCACTAATTTTGCTATCATTTTATCTTCCATAAATATTTGTCAAAGTATCCTAGAGCTTAAAGTAAGTTAAAAAAATGCCAAATTTTCCCTTGCTATATGTAACAAAGCCAATTTTGTTTTATATAAAAATTAATAAAATATATATTATTTTAAAATTATTTTCTATATTTTTAAAATAATAATTTATATTTGTTTAAAAGTTGTTTTATGTTAAAAATTATTGGGATTTATTACACAATCTCCAAGTCATATGCCAAAACACATTTCATATCATCTAATTTCCAAGTGTACATCATCGACAACACCCATACATAAGGTGCCAAAGAAGAGCCCATGAAGGAGCATAGCTTGTGCACTACGCATGAAAGGTGTATGGAGATGGTAGTGTATTTACCCATGTAAAGCATGTTTATGTGTTGCATGTGGGTTAAATTACCATATACATAAACTAAAATGTCAAAGAATAGAGCGTCTAACACCAACGATATTTCCAGAGTGTGAACACACAACCAATCATGTAAAGGGGCATTTCTGTTTCATTTTGTTGTTGGTGAAATTAGGAGGGGGCATTGAAATGCCTTATTCTTACTTCTCTTGGATACAAAATCCCTTTTGATGGCCCAAGAAAAAACATTATGCTTGGTTTTCCAATGTTCCTCATGGGGATGTCAACATAGAGAAGGCCCAACTATGTGTCCACTACCAATTACGATCTATCAATTTTCTTTTCAAAGGCTTTGTTTGAGTAATCTAGAAGGATTGCAAATATCTACTTTCTTTTTGCAGCGGCCTTGTCTCACACTCCCTTGACATCTTTTAGCGTTTCAAGTTTGATTACACTACTGGTGTCTTTATTGTTGAAGTTAAGATGGGTTTTGCAAAAGGAAAAATGGAGTTTAACTCTCAGCAAGGAGTGAGACCACAAGGGGCCAAAGGCCTTGCACTTCACATAAAAAACATTGGAATGCATTCAGATATATTAACAAATATAAATGATTCTCTCTTGTTCCACTGTACAAAAGGGTTCCCATCCAAATGTTAAAAAACTGAGACAAATTCATGTGTCAAAACTAGCATCGATAGCACATACAACATTGGTTATTTATGTGTCATTTGGGTTACAGTGTTTTGGTGTATAATTTTTCACATGCTGGAATCCCCTGAGGAGTTTTATCAACACCTCTTTAAGTTGGGAACAAATTGATGTAAGAAGACAAATATTCTAGTGTGGGGAGGTCATACTCCATTTGCAGGGTTGAGTCCTTATTTATTGGGAGAATACACTACAACATAGTCTCATTGTGATAGAAGGTGTAAATCCATAGGTTTATTCATTGTATAACTGTAGTCACAATATCTCACTCATAAAATTATAGATGAATTGGAGATGATTAAAGTTTATAAGCAAATCAACATTTTTAGATCTGGTGGCTGACTGAATACCAAGCGATGAAGATTTGACAATCATGCCTGATGGGTCATTGAAATCTTATACAAATTAGGAGGAGGAAAAGATAAAATTCCATATTTTGAGGGATCTATTCCTTTTCAAAAATCAAGCATCCAGATTCGAGGGAAGTTAAAGAAACAAATTGGTTCAAGATTGAAGGAAAACAAACAATAGCTAGATCCAACATCTATAGGAAACTTTTTTAACAATTTTAGACAGAGGTCAAGAATATTGGGCATCAAATCAACATTCAAATGAGGTAGATCAACATTTCAAGGAATGAAAGGTAACGAAGGATCCTTTCCATACTCAAAGGGAATTTGACTCCATCAGATCCATATATTCGGGCATAAGATTTTTAGCAATTCCCAATCTTTTGCAATTGTTTCAAAATCTCTTTTATTAAGTTTATCGTTATATTTTTGCTCCAAAAAACTTGTAACAACTTGTTATAATTCACCTACTGTATTTTCGTTAAGGTGGGGGGGTTCAATTCTGAGACCCAAGAGGAGGGACATTTTGGCCTAAGTGTAAAATGGTACTTCTTAAATAAAAATATTGAGTTACAGAAATAAAGAGATTCTGAGATCTCATTTGTTAAATTGTGTCTTTTCCTATGTTTTTTTCCATATATTACCATCAAAGTTGCGAATTTAAGCATTTATTTGACCACAATTTTTCTTCTATTTTACTATGAGCAAAACAAGACCTGCATTTGGATATTGTTTGCTTAAAATTAAAACATAATCTAAGTGAATCCTATTTTATTCTTCTATTGGATAAAAAGGTCATATTTATCATAACCAACTTTTTATTTGATTTTGTTTATCTCAAATCTACCATCCATACTCTATGATTTAAAGGAATTTAATAAATGAGATCATGCCTTTTTATTTATGATTTTGAATTATTTGAAGGTTGAATAAAACTCAGGTCAAAAGGGATGATGGATCCATTGTCATTATTTACTTGAAAATGTGCTGGGCATTTCTCTCTTTTGTATCCAAGAGAAATCTCTAGTAAAAACAAGTTCAAAAAATAATGGTTTTGGAATATCCAAGAGAAATATCTAGTAAAAACAAGTTCAAAAAATAATGGTTTTGGAATTAGAGATTTCTCCAATTCCTTTATTATTTAAAAAAAATGAATTTTCTTTCTCAATATCAAAAAAATATTCCTTTAGTGCTTCCCTGATTGCTTCTTGAAATTGCACGATTTTCGAGGGTGGAACCCCCTGAAAATCAATTTATGATTTCCATTTCTCATAATTTTTTATATTAATAATTTCTTAGAATTATTGTGGTAGGCCACATGGTGAAGTATAACATACTCTTCTTCAAATATCTCTGTCTCTTGGGAAGCCAAAGCCTCAACAATTTCCCTTGTTTCCATCAGTCTTTGCTTTCACTAGTTGGGATCTTCTATCACTTCATCTACTTCCATGGCTTGGGGACTTCCCTCAAGTACATCCAATCTTGTTTTTCGAGTTTCTCTTTTTCTTTTAATGGAAGTGTGTACAACATGATATTTTTCCAAAATTTTCTTTGTAGGGTCTTTATCACCCCCATCATCTGAATTTTTGACAGATTTTCTACTTGGTTCTATACCACTACTTCTAGGTTTTATTTTTTCAGAAGTACCTCTCTATGAAATAGAAGGTGAATTAGGTTTCTTTATTGTTGCATATATTCCCTTTTGTATGTAACACTCATTAGTTCTTTCCATTTCTTCAACATCGTTTAGGTCTTCTTCAATAGAGGTCTCGAGGAGATTTTGGTTTTCTTCTCCTCCTTCTTCAAAGTGTTTAGACTTACAAAAATATGAAGAGTATCCAACTAGTGACATGTGTGATGAGAATAAGTTCTTAGGTTGAAACCATCGATGCATTGAGATTATTTTAAACCAGGTTGATCTAATTGACCAACAAATTCATTTAAGTGGGAAATATGCTTGACAACTATTTCCCCAACCCTCCATGGAAATGGTATGAATTGTTTCTTTCCTTTTTCATTGAAGAAGTGTGCCCAGTATTTATAATGTCTACACACCCCAATGACAAATAATCTATCAGATAGATAGAAAGGTAGTAATAAGGGTTTCCCCTGGAACCCTAATAGTCTTAGGAAATTGAAATCCTCTAAAGTTTCAAAAATTCCTTTCTCAACGAGAAAGGATGTAGCCTATAGTGACAATCTCGATGTAGTAGGACCAAAAATTATTTTTTTGATAGCAGGAATAAAACCTTTTTGAATGGAATGGAAATTGTATCGGGATTTATGTATCCATAAATATGATTGTTAGACATAATTTGGTTCCACCTTGAAATCAACAATCCTTTCCCTGCGCCACCTAGCTAAAAAAATATCTCATTTGAAATGATTCAGGCCCAATCATTCAAGGCATCTTCATGAACATCAAAGTGAAAAATATAAACAATGTATTTTAGCAAAGAGGTTGCAGACTCTAGTTTAATCATTCGGGGAAAAATACAAGATAAATTTTTGTATGGGCATTTCAAAGAACTTACCTCGATATAAGTGGAAATACTATCAACTCTCTGGCTGGTGAGAAGGTTCTCAAGAGCTCTTCTCCTCCTTAGCGTTCCTTGAGAATTTTTTTTGCTTCCTCGTTCTTAAACAACATGGTGGGTTTTATGAGTTGCAACATTCTCCTGAATGCTGAGGGAGTAAAGGAAATTGGCATCTTCCCATGAATTTGAATAATTATTATTTTTGTGTTGAACTTATCTGTGCATGTTATAGAAAGATTTTCCACACCCTATACAAACTTGCACATAAGTCCTTTTTCCATTTCCCTATGCAGACTTGAAGTCCCTTTTTGCAAATCCTAGAGCTAAAAACATTATTTTTCCACATATACACGCCCTACCTATTGTACAACATGCGTATACGTGGGTTGCACTACTACATCACATGTACATCAGGATTTGTGTCCAAAATTAAAAAATGGTGTCAGGATTCCATGTCACGTCTGTTATCACCCTATAATTTATAGGATCAACTGGTGACTGGAATGTTATCTCTCTAGTGTTTTTGTTTGTCAAATGATTTTTCATTCTGCAAATAATTTGAGAAGAAAAAGAAAAAGAAAAAGAAAAAAGAAAAGAAAGAAAAAAGAAAAGAAAGAAAAAGAAAAAGAGAAAGAAAGAAAAAGAAAAAAAAAAGAAAAAGAAAAGAGGGCATAAAAGAATTTCAATGAGAGCCCCATGCAATAACAGTGACTTGGTCCATACCTTTCAAGCATGGCCAAAGTTCTTTTAAATTGATGTTGATAGGAATAGTGAATAAGCTTGGCTAAACTGCTTAATCTTAGCCAAAGGATATAGGTTAGTTAGTGAATAAATCTGGCCAGACTGTCTAATCTTGGTCAGATAGCCC
>SNQJ01S0012575.1:152749-171712 GCA_010110895.2 Picea sitchensis | reverse complement strand
CTTTCCATTGTACAAACCATTTCTTATTTTTGCTTGCAATGTTCTGAGTGAATAACTTTGGTCAGTTGGTTGAAGCCCGAAGAGAAGGCCCTAAGCCTCTGACCACTATTTTCCTTTTTTCGAATAAAACCAAGCAATCAACGAAGGCGACTAGGGAGGAAGTTTCAAAACATCAGGAATTAGGATTCTTGGCACTTCACAAGGAGAGTACCATCCCCAGGTGGAGCCGCTGTTATCACCCTATAATTTATAGGATCAACTGGTGACTGGAATGTTATCTCTCTAGTGTTTTTGTTTGTCAAATGATTTTTCATTCTACAAATAATTTGAGAGGAAAAAGAAAAAGAAAAAAGAAAAGAAAGAAAAAAGAAAAGAAAGAAAAAGAAAAAGAGAAAGAAAGAAAAAGAAAAAAAAAAGAAAAAGAAAAGAGGGCATAAAAGAATTTCAATGAGAGATTCATGCAATAACAGTGACTTGGTTCATACCTTTCAAGCATGGCTAAAGTTCTTTTAAATTGATGTTGATAGGAATAGTGAATAAGCTTGGCTAAACTGTTTAATCTTAGCCAAAGTATCTAGGTTAGTTAGTGAATAAATCTGGCCAGACTGTCTAATCTTGGTCAGATAGCCCCAGGGTAGAATAATTTCTTAGCCCAACAGTTTGATCTGGGTTAATTGTCATAGGAAGTTAAGTTAGAACATAAGCTAGTTTGCTTTACTCCAATAAAACCAGTTTGATGATCAATGTTGCACCATGTTTTGGATGCACGAAAAGTTGTTTGCCTAACCCCTTGGTGATGTAAAATGTAAAAGCTTGAGACAATCCATGAAATGCACTTATCCTAAGTTCTCTGGGTGCATATACTTTCCGCACCCACATTTATGCACCACTCAAGTATCAACGGTCCAGATGATTGCACCCAGATTTATGGTGGACAAATCTTTCCGGACCCCCTCGACCGTTCTGCCTTTAACGGAAGGGGGGGGGGGTAGGAAATCACTGATAATGCATGCGCGCATCTGGACGACCCAGGTTTCGGTGCTCAAATCTACGATCCACATTGGATTCTGGACCCCCTCATCTGTTCTGCCTTTAATGGAGGGGGGGGGTCTGGAATGTGTGTTAAAGAGCGCGCCCAGATCTGCTGTCAAAAGGAAAGCGCATAGATCAATGGCTCAAGGTGTTTTTCGGACCCCCCCGACTGATCTACCTTTAACTATGGAGGGGGTTCTAGAATGGAATCTTACTCTGGTGGGCCCCCTATCTATACATGGCAGGAATCTATTGGTCCTGAATCCCACCGCCTCTCACTTCCTGACATATCACATCACCTCCTGATGTCATCATCCACCTTTCCAAAAGAGTCACATCCCATAAACTCTGTCAGTCCTTCCCCCTCATTCACTCATGGAAATCCCCCTCACCATGATTTTTCCCCCAATCGATAACCGCCACATCACCCATCCATATCCCTCAGTCACTGTCATTTTCCATATCACACTCTAAGTGACCTGTTGGCCATTTATTGCTGGATAACCTATCCGTTAACCAGCTGACCTGTCCCCCACGTCCAACGGACACCCGTTTACTCAAAATTACCCTCACTCTTCATTACTTCACCATTTACCCACTCATCGGACCAGAGAATTTACCCCGTTTTATTCTCCGTTATAGTCATTCGCCCCCATCTATAGTCGTCCCCGCTAACATTGTTTTATTTGCAGGTATTGTTACAGTAATGGCGCCAAAGTCAAAATGAGCAGAAGGAGAGGAGAATTTGTTTCTCTCGCCTCCTATTGACCTCGACAGGATTCCACTGGCCGACAAAGATTACTTAATCGCAGATACTAAGTGCGATTTTGACTTCGTAGACCTTCAGTCTTGGCTTAAAGAAGTTTTCCTATACCGGAGTGATGAAATTGGACTCTGGGAGTCCAACCTACCCCTGTATCTCTTCCCTCAGATTCACCATTTCCCAGAGTTTACCATCAAGTTCCAAGCCCACTATATCCCCGAATAAAGAGCCATCGTATCCTCCTCCGGGGAAGTTCTTTTCCTCATCACGCCAGAAGCCATCGACCAAATGATGGATATATCCCGAGCCGACTCCACATCACCTTTTAACCTTGAAATTCTTACAGAGTTATACTAGAAGATGACTTTTCCTCAAAGAGCTCAAATATTTGAGCTTTTTCTTCCACAATCCGCTCAGCTCCCTGCCACAAATCCCCCTTATCCTTCCTCCATGTTCTCAACCAAAGGAAACTAGGTTATCACGTCCCTATGTGCCTTGCTGGGTTATTATTCAGATCAGTGGGTAGATGAACCCATTATGGGATTTTTGTCTATTTTTTTCCACCGATGAGAAGCCCACTACACAGTTCGATTTCAGCACATTCCTGGCAAAATAATATTCACGAGCAATTTGTCAATTTCTCCATAGAAGGCATGTTCTGGTATTCTTCAATACTGGCATGCCTGTTCATTTTCTTCCAAGCAGACAAATTGTCCTTTTACATGCAAAAGATGGACGAAGATGGCAGTTCCCAGGCAGTGACCACATGGACTTCCCTGCTCAGACATAACTCCACAGACTTCAGTTTCAAGCAGTTCATTGATCAGTTCTACCACCCAGTGGTGAGTATGCTCAGCGGAAGACCCGAACCCAGGATTAATGATGAAGTTCAGAGGATCCTACATCTCCCGGATCATACAAAGACTAGTGATTGGTACTTGTACCAAGATCACATTGAGATCAAAATCTATGGGTGGGAGTTGGCCCCATATAAACTACCCAAATACTTACCTGTCAGAATTTTTGCTCTGGAATACATAAGGCAGATGATAAACTCTGATGATATTCACTTTGTGTCTTCAAAGAAAAAGAAACAACTCAGAATCAAACTGCAGATTGGGTCTTTCATCTGCAACAATCGAAGCGCATGGGAAGAAGAAGACAGGCTGCTGAAGGAAATGAAATTCTTTGTGAGTTTCACATGGCACTATGATCCATGCAAGATTATTTCCGAGATGAGGGTGAAAAACAAGAATATCTCGTATGTCCACGAATCTAGGCCTGAGGTAGAATAATTTGCAAATCAGACAGGATGGGAACCAAATACTTTGGTCGAGACAGAACAACAGGACTCCTCGGTCACAGTATCACAGACAACCACACCACAGGCTCTGAAGGAGAAAAGGTCTAGGAAGGATTTGTCACCTCCTATCACTGAAGTGTCAATAGAAGAATTTCGACTGCATACCAAGAGGCCGAAAACTACAGCGCCTGACCCGGATGGAGAAAAGGAGGTTCCATCTACTACAGTGACAGAGGTTGATCGGTCGCTTCTCAATACAAGTGGCAAGCAGATTATAAACACAGTGTTACCAAATAAGCCTACAGATGCTCCACCGATCAACCACACATGCAAGACAGGTCCGAAGCTCAGTATCTTTGAGAAATATGACCTGATCAAGAAAAAGAATCAAACTCTGACCAGCAACACATACACCCAATTATGGAAGCAGACGTCGTCTGCATAACACAAGCTGCTATCGACGTTCGACATAGAGAAGGGAAAAATGCACATGGCATTCCTCCAAGCACAAGTACCAGACCCAAAGGTAATCACTGATTACAAAAGGGCCACTTTTGAATTCTAGACCAAAGACATGCATTCGATTGATCAAATGGATCTACATAGGTAGACGGGAGAAATGGTTTTCTCCACGCTAGCACATGCTTCCACTACTGCCTCCAGATTACAAGTGTCTCTGAACAACGTCTAGACACAGTTGAAGTTGGAGAAAATATCATCCTTTGCCAAAGACAACAGGATCAAGACATTGGAGGAACTGGTCCTCAAGATCGGGTACGATCCCTTGAATGTGAAAGCAGTCGAGGAGATGATCAAGAAGAAAAACACAGACATAACATATTTGAGGAAGCAATTGAAGCTTCCACCAACAATAGACTCGCAGGTGAAGGAAATAGCAGAAACAGAAGGAGAAAAAGATGAGATGCTTAAATTAATCATGGAGAAAAATGCACAACTGAAAGAAATGGAAGTTGAGATGGAAAATCTAATGAAAGAGAAAGAACAGTTGAAACCCATGGAAGTCATTCCATTGAGTGCAGTTCCACTCTCAGGAGTGAGCACAACATCACTAGCAGAAGTCCCATCGATGAATCCACTAACGTCTCAGGAAAAGAGGGTTGAATTGGCCAAATCTATGGAAAAGATGAACCTGCAGGAGACTGAGATTAGCAGGCTCAAAAAGGAGATTGAGAACCTTTAGGAACTCAAATCTTCTTATCAAACCATATTTTCCAAGGAAAAACAGGTGTTAGACCAGCTCAAACAAGAGTTACAATAGCTTTGGAAGCAAACAGTGGCAGGTAAAACGCTGGCCGAAGTTAAAGAGAGTGTCTGGACAGACATCACCAAGTCTATGAACGAGATATGTCCAATGATACAGATTATGTTTGAGCAAAATGAATTGGTGCAGAGAAGAAAATAGGCCATCGAGAAGATCATATCAGAATTGGGAGAGATGCCCACACAGGCTAATGAAATCATCAAGTTCCTAAATTCTAAAACCAGAGAGGAATTGGAAGAGCTGAGAATTGAAGATAGAACAGAGAACATCCTTGAGGTCAAGAGAGTCTTGACCAAGAGAGGATTGATTCTACAACTGGAAGAAAAGGTTCAGGCCATGGACCAAGGGGTACAAAGGTTTTTCAGCAATATTGAGGCTCCACAGAAGAAAGGTCTTCCTGGTCTGAAGGTGATAAACGACAAACTGATGACACTCCCAGACTACAAAAAAAGATTGTCTGATGTGGCTAAGGATAGTTCAAAGGTTTTAGGAATTCAAGGCAACATCACTGGAAAGGCATTCCTAGATGCATGTCAGTTGGACATCAACATTCAACATGAGATCCGGTATATCTTCATCACCAAGCCTACCTTCGCCAAATACACATAAATGGATGAAGTCTACCGAAGGCTACTAAGTCAGTGTTCCCAGTCATCTTCGATGGGAAGAGCTTTGTGACCTGATCAAGTAGTAGATGAGCTGTACCAGCCCAGCCAACTATCTTGTCAGATGAGTTCGTGTAGAGGCCTCCCTAATGGCTCATCGAGAAAACAACATGCAGTTGCGACACATCATCAAACAGTTCCTAGATTTCTGTAGATTGTTAAGTTAGTTAGGCTAAAAATAGATTTACCACGTCCTAATCTTTAATGACAGGATCGTTTGTAATTTTGGGTTATAAATACTTCACTTTTCGAAGTATTGAGGGTTCATCTTTACGCCCCGCGAGCTATTAGACTGTAATATTTTTCAAGAGATCTTCCATTAATACAAAGAGGCATTTTTACAGGATTCTTGCGTGTATTCACTGGTGATGTTTTTCTTTATAAGTTTAATGTTATTCTCACTTAGTTATCACACTGCTTGCTAAATCTAATCTTTAAAAGTGATGAATGTTGCAGGATTTATCTTTGTATACCCTGTTTCACACTTTGAAAGATTTTTATGTTTTATCTTCTAATTTTATGATAAAGAAATTCTTTACTGCTTCTTTATTGTAACTGACCTTCTCACCTTTTTCTGCTATTCCTCATTTATGCTACTAAAATAATCCAGTGATTATATTATCTCACCCTGTGAAAGGTTTTTTTTGTTTTCTGGTTTGGATTTCATTCTTACGATATGGACCCCATAGCCCAACGGATGTGTAAACTATCTCAGCCAACCCGACAAACACTACAACAACAAAACCAACTTATCTATTTACCTAGCCTAATATTTTAAATTTGAAACATATCTAAATCATATAGAGAGATCCCTCTTTGAAGTTGGTAGGTCTAGATCCCAGCTTCGAAGCGGTTGGATAAAGTTACCTCTCGTAGATTTCTTCTTTCCTGACAACCTCTAGGAAATTTACAGGTCTTTAACAACGTCACGAGATCCACGATCCTTGACCTTCCATATACTGGAAACGTCCCGACTCGACCCTTAATTTCCACTTGAAGGGCACAAATGGGCCAAATCCGAGCTATGGAAAAGAGAAGAAGAATTCAACTTTGAGAGAAACGTTACTTTGGAGAAATTATTCACTTCATATTGAGTTTGCATCCCTTTGTCCTTTTAAGTATGAACACATTGTTCAGCCCCCAAGCTCTTCCCTACTTGATTAAGAATGTCATTCTCTCTCTTACATTAGCTTGCCTTTTGTGGAGGATTGAAGTGGTGGAGGCCCAACTGGAAGGGACTTAGTTTCTCAATTCCGAACCTTGCCGGCATGGAAGTTTGTAATTCATTCCTTTCTACTGATTACATTTTAATAAAAATACTCTTTTCGCGTCCAATTAATATCTTGCAAATATTTGAATTGTTATTCCATGGGCATATTTGTTATGAATGTTGATGGATTATGCTATTGAATGTGCTAACATTATATATTATCACCATATGCTTGCGTTTCTTGGTTGTTGAGGACAAGTTGCAGGTGTATTGCTTTGAATCAATTGCTCAAAGGTGGACTTCATTGAATGTCTGGACGAGGTAGGCCTTTTATCTTGTCTTTCTAGCATATTTTTTTATATATCATACCTGAGATTAGAGTGATTTCTGCAATCATTTCCATCTATTGTGGTTTACCGCTAGCCACAGAGAGATTTTCCTCACAACTGAATTGGCAACCATATTGGGGAAAGAATATTATTTTTCGGGTTTTGGAGTGTTTTTCTCCTTAGATTGGTCTTGTTTATATTGAATTTCTTGTCATATGACTGCTTGACAGCCTTTGTTCATTCTAAGTCTAAGTTTCTTATCCTTCTCCTTAGTCTGGTTGTGTTTTGACACATATACACAAGTTTTTTTCCTGACATTCGCATTCATACACGTGTTGTCCTTCTGCAAGAGGTGTATATATGCACTTTTCTCCTGAACAGTCGCGTACATCACCCTTTGTTTCTTGGTTGCTGGTTTTGATGGTTGCTGGGTAGGTTTTGATGATTGCTAAGTCTTCTTGGGTCACTATTATGACTGTTAAGTGTCTGTGGAAGGACATGAAACCTTTCTTTGGTTGAATGTTTGGGCCATTCTTTTCTCATCATCCTTTTCATTTGATTGTCCTTGCATCTTGGGTTGGATGTTTGCTTCTTGATATCCTTCTTGGTTTTTATCTGTCTACACACAATAGAGTTTATATATCAAGTTGTTGTTCAATCCTTTCATTTTAATTATTTTATATTTAAAATACAAAAATATTAGGCATTTTACATTGTTGCCATTTGATCTTTTGAGTCTTTATCATTGATCTTAGTACATGTAAAGAATGATTGCATTTTATTTGGAATTGCAGAACTGAATTGATAATTTCATTTTGAAAAGCATATCATTTATTGGGAATTGAAGTTAGGACTTCGTATTGTATTCATATTCATTTATTTTACTTGCTGAGTCATAACGTCACTAGTTTCACGACCGCACCTTTTTGAGTAAGCAAGGCCAATAAAAGTAACGCTATAATTTAAAATTGATTAGTAACAATTTTATTTTTCTAGGGTGCACAAACTAGCCTACGATTTAGAGACTTTGAATAGGATTTTGTGAGTAAACTTCTCCAAGGCTATTAAATCAAAATATGTGTCTAACTAAGGGAGTGGATAAATCCATTGTATAATTGGTAATATCAGGAGGTTCCGCTTACAACATATTTAAGCATGAGGTCACGTGAGGTTGGTTGAAGGGATATCCCCCCGATACCTTTTTAGTGTCAGATATATTTCTAGGGATCTATTCGTATATGGGGATATTTCTAGTACCCTTACCTCTGTGAGAGGAGGTGCTTTCAAGGTTTTAGGATTTGTTACCCTGCCCATATGGTGGACCTGACTTACAACTGGTCGCCTATGCATTAGTTATACCATGGTTTATTATTTTCTTGACTTAGGTACCACATAGGTTACTTGCAGGGGTTATTTTGTAGGTACCCTGGGTAAGACAAGGGTCGTAAAACACACAACCTTTATGGAGGATTATCTCTTAGGGGGGATCTAACCGATTGGTTGTTAAGCCCGCGAGGGCCCTTATAACTGATTCTGATACCTCCAATATTTAGCAGGGAGTCTCATGCCCCTCTTGGGCGAGGCATACCTACTTTAGGGAGGGACGACCCTTTCAGCCACTTTACCCTGTTTGTGTGCATATTGGCATTTTGATTTTATTTTGGTGTGCTCTTTGATTACTAGTTGGCCTTAGGATTTGTTTTATATCTTGAGTCTTGGGCCATCATGGAGCCAAACCATCTTCCTCGCAGGTCTTGCCGCTTGTTACAGTTACCACCACATTTTTAGTCTTTGCCTTATGAAAGGCGTAAAGTTATCAAATGTGGTACACACACCTCCACTTATCAGACTTGTGATCGTACAAGGATGATTACTAAAGCGAGTCAACAAGATACTAGGATTCATTCAACTCCCATACCTACTATAGTCAATGATACCCCTTCGACACCTTCAACCACAATGGTTGTAGTGCCTGAGGTTCCTATCATCACCTCTGACCGTCCTATAGTGAATACTCAACCTACAACCATGAACCCTTTTTGGTCTCTTTTTCACTCATCGAGCTATAATGTTTAGTCCATCCCTATGGAATCTAGTCCTTTTTCCTATGGTATGTTGAACTTCACATTGCATTTTTCAAACTCCATCCCAATGACTAGTACAAATACTAGCATTGGAATTGGGGGCACAAATCCTCCACATACTCCATTCTCGTTTGGTGGTAATCATGTCCCACAAACAACTCTTATTGTTGGAGGTGTTCCTCCTTTTAACCCAGGGTATAATCCTAATTCTTTTGGATGGAGTAACTAACTTGGTGGACAAGATATTTCTCAAATTCCATTCTTTACACCCACCTCCTCTGTACCAATTCCGACCAACACATTTGGCATGACAAATACACCATTATCCTCCAGATTCACACCCAGAGGAGGTCAGTTTCATATCTTGGGCAACGCCCAACCTAGAGCCACTCCGTTTGGGGGAAGTTTTTACAACCCTCATCAGAACATTCCTACTGAAATGGTTCCCAACCAAATCCTCATGAATCAATATAGAGGAGGGTCTTACAATCTCAAATAGGTCCATGGTGCTTACCGAAACCCTGGATGGAATGTGATTCCCCAACAGTAATATTTCTAGAGAGCTTGGGGCCAGATGCTACAACCCCGTCTCCCTTTTTTGACCATGCTCAATCTTCCAGACTTGTCTAAGTTAATGAATGACCCCATGCGTCATGATCCGTCATGGCCTCCCGTCCCCACTAAGCTTCCTTTAGATATTCAAAAATTCAAGGGTAGAACTGGTGAGGATCTTGGTGATCACATTACCAATTTTCACCTTTGGTTCTATTCGAATTCCCTTAACAACAATTATATTTGATTAAGATTGTTTCAACGCATCCTCACGGGGGTTACTGTGAAATGGTATATTGAGGTACCTTGGAGGGCATACAAAACTTTTAATCAGTTGGTTTTAGTCTTCCTCAACCACTTCCAATTGTCAGTTCGTTACGATGATGGCATAGAACTTCTGTTGACCTTTCATCGGGACAAGTCCACTCATATCTGAGACCACATCTAGGAGTGGCGTAGACAGAAGAGATTGATCAAGGCCTACATACCCCTACAATTCTTGCTAGAGTGGTTCCTTAAATATCTCCCGCCCTATATTTCGAAGGATGTTTCTACATCCAGGGTTACTTCTGAGGAAGAAGCGATTTTTAAATCCCAACCTTTAGATATTATATATGCTCAGTCTAGGATGTTATATGAGATTCCTCCTGATGCATTGAGTACAAACTATGACCCTAGACAAAATCCCAGACCTCATGTCGATGTCATTGCAGGCTCCACCAATGTGAAATCTGCAGACTCCGTGACAAGCCATTTGAAGGAGTTGTCTCTAAACCAGTCTATAGGAGGGATAGCTTTGTCCGTTTCCTCCAATCCCACTCAGTCGAAAGATGTACATTCTTTGAAATCGTCGACCAACCGTAATGGTAACCAACAACCAGGAGGGAATAAAAAGAAAGGAAGTAATAATAATCGTAAGGGTGGGAAGAATAATAACAAACCCAAGGACAATGGTAATAATTAGAAGTCGAATAATAATGCTAGTGAGGGAAAGAAAGAAATGCAGAAGGTGAAATTTCCCTATAATATTTGCACAGATGATCACCTTACCCATTTATGCCCCAAACTTGTGGAAGCTGCGAGGATTTTATCTCTACCTCCTACCGTGCTGACTAATCCTTTTCCACATAACCAACACATGGCCTCAAGCTCCTCGAATGTCAGAAATGTGGCGAGTGGGATTCAAAACCCACTGACACAAGACGATGACCATTTATGCATCAAGATGGTTAAATCTAAGGTTAATTTAGCCACTCGGTCTCGCGATTACAATTCTCCACAGAATGTACCTAGTCTAGAGTCTCCCCCTCCCCCTCCCCCAGAGATTCCCTTATAGATCGAAAAAACAAATCCCCTACTTCATATTCCGAAAGGAGTACTCAAGCACTCTACCCATAATCCTAATGCTAGAGCCACCCAAAATTACTCTATTGTTGAGGACCTGGGTCAAACCCCTTGTGCGATGTCGGCTCTAGAGGTACTCTAGATGTGTCCTTCACAAAGGAATGCCTTGTTATCTATGTTAGTAGCTCTAGATCCTTGTGGCTTGAAATTTATCAAGTTTTATGTCACAGATGTGAAGCCTCGATTTCCTTACCATGTGTCATTCCAAATCCACGTGGGTTACTCGAAGTATACCATCAAGCGTATTGTTGTTGATGAAGGCGCTGCAACATGTGTGATGTCCTTGGTCTATTGGAAATTCCTCGTCTCTCCGACCCTTTCTGAGTATCAGATCATGTTGACTTATTTTGATGGTTGTTCCTTCTGCCCTCATGGTATTCTTCCTACCTTTCCAGTCCAGTAAGGTGGGAATGCAGTAGAGGTGGATGTTGAGGTGGTTGATACACCCTTCAACTATAACTTGTTACTAGGACACAATTGGACTTACACTATGACTGCAATTGTATTGTTTGTCTTCCATACTCTTTGTTTTCCTCACGATGGGAAGATCGTGATGATTGACCAGTTGTCCTTTGCGTACGCTAGCCCCATTTCATATGTTGGACCATCGACCCCCGTGATTGACAATTCTTAGTCGACAACTGAGAATATCAGTGTCAGAATGTATTCATACCTTATGGGTACCTTCAAATTCATGGCATCGATTCACCATATTTACACCATGTCCAGTAGGTCTGTTTCGTCAGAGAGGTCCGTTCCTTTCCACAATTCCTATTTTTATGATCCTTGGATCCTACCTTTCTCGACGACGTCTTGTGAAGGTCAGTTACATTCTGGAATGGACATGCCACTATCAAAAACAAAGATTGTGTATCAAGTTTTTATTGACTCTTCTGCCGATCTGGATCATGTTAATTCGTAGACAGACAAGGAGGATCCTGTTTTGGAGCCCGTTTGGTCTACTTCATCCTCTTGTTCACGTGACTATGTTGATGAGACTTTGCCTTTGGATGAAGCTATCATTGAGGCCATGAATGATTCCGACACACCCTAGGATGATATGCATCATCACTCTTATTTCCTCCCAGAGCTTTCCAAAATCAAGCAAGATGATTTTAGATCTACTTTGAGCGAGATAGACAGTCACGCCATAGTAACAATTGATATGAATGAAATTTATGCTGAAGGAAACATGTCATGTATGTCCCCTACCATATCCCTGGAAAGATTGAAAATGTATACATCGATGCGTATTGTTCACTAGAAGAAATTTTGATCTACACTGAATTCTTCAAGGAATTTCGAGATGTATTCGCTTGGTCATATGAAGAGATTCCATGAATCGATCCTTGAATTGTCAAACATGAGATTAAAACTTACCTGGATGCTAAGGATGTTCGACAATGTCTTAGAGCTGACAATCTGAGGAAGGCCCTTCTATTAAGGAAGAGGTAGAAAAAATGCTTATTGTTGGCTTTATCTACCTGGTTCCCTTGACTGAATGGGTATCCAATCCCATTCTATGAATCAAAAGAAAGGAACCATCCGAGTATGCATGGATTTTTGTGACCTGAACAAGGCCTGTCCCAAAGAAAACTTCCCGACACCCTTCATCGATCAGATTCTTGATGAGTGGGCAGGAAGTGAAGTTGTTTCTTTCATGGACATATTTTTAGGGTATAACCAAATTTAGATTAAACCTGAGGACTAACATAAGATGACATTTATTTTCCCTTAGGTTACTTTTGCATACCGGAAGATTCCTTTTGGCCTTAAAAATGCCGAAGAAACCTTCCAATGAGCTATGACCTTCGCATTTCACGATATCAAACATATAGTCGAAGCTTATCTTGACAATCTTGTTGTTCAGTCCCATAAGAGAGTGGATCACCCTAAGCACCTTCGACTAGTATTTGAAAGATGTTGCCATTATTGCATCCGGTTGAACCCTCATAAATGCATCCTTTGCATTAGGTCAGGTCATCTTCTAGGATTTTTAGTCTTTGAGACTGGGATCATGGTAGATCTGTTAAAGGTTGAGGCAATACTTCGATTGCCTCCCCCATGCACTATTCGCCAACTTCAAGGTTTACAAGGAAAAGCTTACTTTTTACGATGGTTTATAGTGAACTATTTAAATATTACTAAGGGTTTCATGCATCTCTTGAATAAGGACACTCCTTTTATCTAGGATGAGTGATCCCAGGAGTCCTTCAATGCTTTGAAGAAAGCCTTGGTATCGATGCCTCTGTTGAAGTATCCAAACTACATCGAAGATTACTTGCTTTATGTCACCACGTTCAAAGAGATGATTGGTATGGTGTTAGTTTAGGAGGATGATGAGCTCCGTGAGCACGTCATTTACTATCTTAGTCAAAACTTAGTCGGCCCTGAACTCAAATATTCTCATGTTGAAAAGATAGCTTTAGCTACTGTTCATGTAGTCCAATGATTACGACATTATATATTTCTTTGAAAAACTACCATGGTTTCCAATGTCAATCCATTTCAATACGTCCTTACAAGGCATATCATAGGGGGAAAGTACAATAAATGGATTGTCATTATACAAGAGTTCGATCTCGATTTCGCTTCTGTAAAGTCCAAAAAATAATTAGTTTTTGCAGAGTTAATATCTGAATTCCCTCAATCAGACGAGGATGTTATTCATGTCGATTCATTTGTGTATGAACACATTTTCCTTGTCTCTTCCTTAAACCTCTGGTATGGAGACATTGTTCTCTATATTCAAACTTTGAAGTTACCTCAACATCTCTCGCGAGATGACTAAAGAAATATACGATACCAAGCTAAGAATTACCTTATCGTCAACGACACTCTGTATCGTCGAGGAGTAGACGATATATTATGTCGTTATTTAACTCACGAAGAAGCTGGGTCTATTCTAAACAATTTCTATAGTGGGGCTTGTGGTGTTCATCTATCCGAGCTTGTGATAGCCCAGAAAATTTTGCGAGCCGGTTATTTTTGGTCATCTATATTTAAAGATTGTGTTGAAGCGGTTAAGAAGTGTCACCCCTTCCAGGTGTTCACTTGAAAATGCGCTTGCATCCATCCCCTCTCCATCTAGTCATTACCGTCGGTCCCTTCACCAAGTGGGGGGTGGACTTTGTGGATTGAAACCCAACTTCGTCTGGGGGGTGTTGGCACAGGGGCATACCCAGGGTTCAAATCTAGTAGTGCACCAACAAGCCATAACTACTGTCCCTTTCGGCAACACCCGCGAAGCAGATGCAGTCTCACCCGAGGTAGCAATAGGGGGTTGCAGGAAATAGGTGTCTACAACCAGAGGAAATGCAAGCGGATTCAAAGGAAAAACACACATAGATCTAGTTATTCTTTATCTCCTTTAATCCTACTGTGCGAACTATATCTTAGATCTAACAAAATGATGCAATAACAGAATCACAGAAAGAAAAATAACACAACATCAATCACACAGAACAACAAGATATACATGGTTCACCCTCTCCCTAGGGATACGTCCACATAACTGCGTTTCTTGATATTATATGAAAACATACAGTTCTATTTGTGCACTTAGCTTGCATATCTCTCTATTTCTCTTCTTTTCTCCCCTCCCTGGACGCCCAGCTGTAGGGTTGATCTTCGCACCCAGCTGAATATCTTACAATGCATACTCTCTCTCGACACAATACTTCCCTTACGCAACAATACTCACTCTCTTAACCCACAATGACAAACTCAGAACCAAAAATGAACAAAGAACTAGTGACGAACCCCTCTTCTCTCATCTAGGTCCTTATTTATACATTTTGTGACAACGTCTAGGTATCAAAACCCTAGATCGAAAACCCTAGGTGTCTAAAAGTCAAGGTCAACTTGACCCATGTTTTTAGGGATTTTCCAGCCTGCATTTCCTTCTTTTCCGCAAGGTGCTCCAAAGCAACCGTTGGTGGATTTTTTCGCTTGCTGAGTTGTCCATGATCCATCTTCCTTGCTTATTTATCCTCCTCTATCTTATCATTCAATGACTCATTTTACCTTACTTCACTCCTTGTTTTCTAATTCTTTGACCACTTCGACCCAATATCAGTCAATGTGTCTTCCGTGCAATTTGTACTTCACCTTTCTTCCTTAATATTCACCTTCTTCCATAAACAAGGGCCAACAGGCCCCCAACATTCACACGTGACTCGTCCTGAGGCACTGCAGGTCTAAACTGTCTGTTTACTTCATCTTCAGACTGTGCGGAGCAGCCTGTGTGTTCTGCTCTGCCCCTCCCTTCCTTGTGCAGACTGTCTTTTTTGTGTCTAGTACCCAGTTTCAACTGCACCTGGTACCTAGAACCTTCTTATTATGCTTTTACTAAGAACTACGAGGTAGCTGGTTGTCATAGTACAATTTCAACTGGCTCCCATTTATCAAACCTTTCTTCCATTCTCCATTCAAAGTCTTCAACTACGCATCTCCTCCTTCTGTAACATAGGAAACCTCATATGGCCCAAGACAATGTGTCCTGAACTTCCATGGATGCTTCATGAACTTGCTGTCATATACCAATACCAGATCTCCTTGCTTAAAGGCTTTCTTCTTGATATGTATGTCATGGTATACCTTTTCTCATTCCTTCTGTACCTGCTAATGGAATCCTGCAATAAACCTGTCTTCCTCTAGTTCCCCCAACTGTGCAAGCCTGTTTTGCACAACTCCTGTGTCATGCATATCTGTAAATGCTGCAATTCTTATACTAGGAACCAAATATTCCATAGGTACGATTGCTTCTAGTCCATAGACTAGATTAAAGGGAGTTTGCATTGTCATCTTCTTGCAAGTGGTTCTATAGGCCCATAATACTGTTGGTACTCTCAAATCCCAATCATCCCTATTTACACTGCAAATCTTCGTCAGCACTGTATCCAAAATCTTATTGAAACATTCAATTGTACCATTCGCTTGTGGGTGGTAAGGTGTGCTCTTCTGATGATGAACTTCAAATTCCTGAGTCAAGGCCTCAATAGTCTTATTAATAAAATGTGTACCTTTATCACTCATAAGGATCTTCGGGCATCCAAATCTGGTTATGATATCATCAAATATGAATCACCCTGTTATAGTTGCATTATAGTCCTTGACTGCTCTTTCTTATGTTTTCAAGGGGATCTTCATTTCTCCCATGGGCCCTTTAATGCCCTTCATGTCGGTGAACTTGGTTGGAAACAATTCCTAATATTCATGCAATAATTTTGTGATCTTATCAATAGTGGCATCATCCGAATAATCTCCAACGTTTGCAAGATTAGGTGCTTGCTCTGTCCCAATATTAACTTTCTTGATTTTGATTGTCTATCCAATAAAAGGTAATTTGACTCATGATCCTTCTATGTCTCTCTATCCTTTTGTTTATGTGATGTTCACATTCCTAGGATCATCACCTTCATCAACATTGATATTGTAATAGCCTTGCAGTTTCTGAAGAGGTACAATTTATTCATCCTCTTATTGCTCAACAGGGAGGTTAGGTGCCTCCTCGAATACTTTCTGTCTTACCACTTGTAGAGCTTGATCTACTGTGGAGTAGTGACTCTCAAATAAAAATGTAGCTACAAAGTTCAGAGTCATACCGTACCAATCTGCAGTGGTGAGGCACATTTCTACTTGAAGATACCAATTGATAGGCGTTGTGTCCAAAGTGTTAATGAATTTATGCACCCACTGTTCCTGAGGAATGTTGCTCTAGGCCTCCTCACAACTTCGCACATGTTCCTTTGGACAGCTTTGACCTGTGTATCTAACTTCACACCCTTCATCTTGTTCTGAAAAGTGCACTGTCATAAAAGTGTGACATTGCACCCACTCCGCGATGTTATTTTTGTGTGTTATCCATCATCTTGCTGGCATTTCTTTCAAGGCCTCATCGAGCGCCAACAACCTCTGTTGTACTGGTACAATTTCTTCAAATTCTAACAAGAATGTTTCTAAATGGTTTAAACCATCAAATGTGGGCAGATTTCTTACTTATGTGCCAATCCAACGAACTTCCCTGGTCAATCTAGCACGTCTCCATCCAGAAACGTCATACATTTTTTTCTGCCAATTCTTTAGTGCTTCTTTCGAATCTGATGAGTGTGTGTTGTCACTTCACCAGCTTAAGTTCCCATCTGCTGTAGGATTAACGTAGTCTTGTTTTCTTGCTACCAATTTATATATATTCTCTAGCTCGTATGCGCGGTCTTCTTATCTGATGGGTTCTATGTATCTGCGACCTTCATCAGGATCAAGAGGCACAATGACCCTAAGGCCATCACCTTCAAATGTCATTCTTATTTTATTTAATTCAACCACAGTTGAATTGTTAAAATCCCAATCAATGCCTAACAACGCAGGATAAAGCGAGTTATCTCCAACTATCTCAATCACCTTGAAGTCCTCAAACATCCTTACCCCATTGATGTCCACAGGGACATGCTCCAGTCTTCCAAAGGGGCTTACTGCCTGCTGATTATCCATCCTAAGCCTGATAGGGGAATAAATTAACTTAGGTTTTCCCATCAGTACCCAGGTCTGCTTCGTCATAACATTGACCTCTGATCCCAAGTCTAGGACCACATAATCTATGTCATAATCTCAAATCTGAGCATTAAGGTGTAGTTCCTTATTTTTCCTTCTCTTTTTGGTACTTGATGTACTGCCCTATTCAACAGAGGGTCTACCCTATCGATCTCATACTATCTGATCAAATTTTGTAGTTCTTATACAACTCTTTCATCCTTAATCAAATTAATGCAAGTACATAAGAATTCCATAAGCTTTCTTACCTCTTTTCCTTCTCCAAGTGATGCAGACTGATAAAATTCTAGAGGCCTTCCACATTCTCTCACTTAAGGTCGTGTCTTTGATGAAGAATCCTGGTCTCTTCCAAATTCTCTTCTTGCCTCTTCAAATGTCTTCTTTTCTTTCCTTGGATCAAACACTTGTGTCTTCTTTGTATCTCTTTTGAACCTTGATTCTTCTGTGGTCTTCCTTGGGGTCACTCTGTCTTCTCCTGTAAAAATGCCTTCTTTAGTGAGAAAAATGACTCTTGGATACTCTCCTCGAGGTTTTGCTGAGATTAATTGTACTTGATAGTTTCCTCCTCATCTCTCCTGGAGTTTCGCTAACAATGTTGGAAAATATTCAATAACATGTTCAAATGAGTTGAAGTAGATGCAAGTGGTACAAGGGTTCTGACAGTCCCTTGCCAAGTGTCCTAGTTGTGTACAGTTATAACAAATGATCTGACCTCGACCTTGACCCATGCCTCCTCCTCATCCTCTTCCTCTGAATCCACTGTGAGGGTTGAAGCTTCCTCTTCCTGGAGAGTTAAACTATGTAGTGTTTCCCTCTTGCTGCACTTCTCCTTGAATCCTAAATGTATCCCTTGATCTTTCATGCAAGAGTTCATAAGACCTACAATCCTTCTCATCATGCCCCACATATTTACAGAATATGCAGTAAAGGTTGGTAGGTGTCTCAACATATTTTTTCATGTAATAACTTTCACCAGGGCGATGTCTATTTCTACATACCTCGATCCAGGGTAGAGTAACATGGTTCAAAGGGCTCAGAGCTCCAGAAGCCAAGTACTCATGAAATAGAGGACAATTCTCCTTATCATGGCCTTCTGATTTTCATCTGATACACCAACTGTCTTCTTTTTTTATATTTTTCCTTGGCTTTCTTCATATCTTCAATCTGCAGAGATAAGCTAGTTAGCTGACTCAAAATTTGACTCATACCTGAGCTGGATTCTCCCATAGGGGCTGATTCTAGCTTCATGGCGATCTCCAATGCCTCATCCTGTGAAGCAACCTTCTGTTGCATTAGAGGAAATATGATGTGTGGTAGGAGGGAAACAATGAACCATTCCTTCTTCTTCTCGTCTGGGATCTGAAAACTCAAACGACTCGTCAAGGTCTTAAACCTCTGATCAAGCTCCCAAATAGGTTCATCTAATCTCTACTTGATTTCTTTCAGTTCGGTAATACACTGCGACTCTGACTTGGATTTCTTGAATTCTGCACTCAACACAGTCTTTATGGTATTCAACAGTTTAGGCTGTGCAATCGCTGTAGAAAACTTCATATACCAGCTCAGTGCGCAGTATCTCAAGGTAGTACTAAACTGAGCTCTCTTAACTTCTTCTTCATTGAATTGCTTAATACTTCATACATATTCACATAAGAACTAGTGCTGATCAAGATATTCAGATCCATCTCCTCTAAATATAGGTAGCCTCCATTCATCTTCCATATATATCCCTAGGTTTATTGAATGAGTATGTACTAAACTGCTAGTAACATTTATATGAGTGCTCT
>SNQJ01S0012575.1:128485-152699 GCA_010110895.2 Picea sitchensis | reverse complement strand
AGTCTTTATGGTATTCAACAGTTTAGGCTGTGCAATCGCTGTAGAAAACTTCATATACCAGCTCAGTGCGCAGTATCTCAAGGTAGTACTAAACTGAGCTCTCTTAACTTCTTCTTCATTGAATTGCTTAATACTTCATACATCTTCACATAAGAACTAGTGCTGATCAAGATATTCAGATCCATCTCCTCTAAATATAGGTAGCCTCCATTCATCTTCCATATATATCCCTAGGTTTATTGAATGAGTATGTACTAAACTGCTAGTAACATTTATATGAGTGCTCTAATAACTCCGACTACTCTGGTTAATTAACGCTGCTAAAACAACAGGAGGAGTAATAGTACTTACTTCGATAGTCAACGCAGTTCATGAAGTCTCTGACTCTTCTCGGTGAGGTTCTTCAGTCTTCTCTTCCTCTGCTCCAACAGATCCTGATTTTTCCTCGTTCAATAGCTCGTCTTATCCACTGTAGAACCCTTCATCCTATGCTAGTGGTTCGTGGATCTGCTCAAACAGGTTTACTAGAGGAACTTCTTTGAAGGTTCTCCCACTGTGCATATGTCCAACCACTGTGTCATTGTCACTGTCTGATTTCTTGAACATTAGCTCTTCAATCCGACCAATTGTTGTATCTTCAAGATGTTCTTCTCATGCAATAACATCTTGATATTCAACTTCAAAAAGTGTAAAATTTTTCCTCTCGGTCCCTTAAAGAAATATCTCTTTGCCTGGCTATATGACTCTACTCTGTCAATAGAAAACTCAGTGATGTACCCTCCAATAGTGCTATCCAACTAGTGATCTACTGCTCTTGACACGACGTCATCAACTCTCTTGAATTTCTTGATCAACATCGATGTCCAAACCATAGGTGGTCTAGATTTGATCTCAAACTGGGTATCTGCTAACCTGTCTAGCCACTTATATAGCTCCTTATGAATTCCTCCAAAGAAAATATCATGTATATCAGTAAATATATACCTTCCCAACCACTCCTCTGTACTAAGGCTAGGGTTCTTGTTCTGAGCTTCAATGAAGTCCTTTTCTTGTTCTTCTATCCACTTTTGAATCTATGTCTTTGATGGAAACCACCTTGACATTCCCACAAGAAGATCTCGGTCCCAGCAACAAAACCATTTGTTGGCACAGGGTTAGACCTAGGGTTCAACTCTAACATCGCACCAACAAGCCCTAACTAATGGCCCTTTCGGAAACACCTACGAAGTAGATGCAGTCTCAGCCGAAGTAGCAATAGGGGGTTGCAGGACATAGGTGTCTACAACCAGAGGAAATGAAAGCAGATTCAAAGGAACAACACAAAAAGATCTAGTTATTATTTATCTCCTTTAATCCTACTGTGCGAACTATATCTCAAATCTAAAAAAATGATGCAATAATAGAATAACAGAAAGAAAAAGAACACAACATCAATCACACAAAACAACAAGATATGCATGGTTCACCCTCTCCATAGGGATACGTCCAGATAACTACGTTTCTTGATATTATATGAAAACATATAGTTCTATCTGTGCACTTAGCTTGTAGATCTCTCTCTCTCTTTCTCTTGTTTTCTCCCCTCTCTGTGCACCTAGCTATAGGGTTGATCTTCGCACCCAGATGAAGATCTTACAATACAGACTCTCTCTCGACACAATACTTCCCTTATGCAACAATACTCACTCTCTTAACCCACATTGACAAACTCATAACCAACAACGAACAACCAACGAGTGACGAACCCCTCTTCTCTCATCTAGGTCCTTATTTATACATTTTGTGACAACGTCTAGGTATCAAAACCCTAGGTGTCTAAAACCCTACTTCAACTTGACCCGTGTTTTTAGGGCTTTTCCAGCCTGTCTTTCCTTCTTTTCCGTGAGGTGCTCCAAAACAAACATTGGTGGATTTTTCTACTTGCTAAGTTGTCCATGATTCATCTTCCTTGCTTATATGTCCTCCTCGATATTCTCGTTCAACGACTCATATTCCCTTACTTCGCTCCTTCTTTTTCTGCTTCTTTGACCACTTCGACCCAATCTCAGTCACTGTTTCTTCTGTGCAGTTCATACTTCGCCTTTCTTCCTTAATCTTTTCTTTCTTCCATAACCAATGGCCAATAGGGGGAATCAACACATTATCATGGCCGTAGAATACTTTACTAAATGGGTCAAGGCCATGCCTATATTTAAATCCGATGGGAAGACTGCCACATTCTTCATATTCAATCAAATTATAGAAATGTTCAGAATCCCGAGTGAGATTGTCATTGATCATGACAATCACTTTCATAATGAAATGATGGAATAAATAACATATAAAATGGGGTTTAAGCATGGTCATTCTTCCCCTTACTAACCCCAGTAAAATAGAGAAGTAGAGGTCGTGAATAAGTCTCTCAAGACCATTTTGCAGAAAATTGTCGGCCATAGCAAATATGACTGGCATATAATGCTTTATCCATCACTTTGGGCATACTGAACCTCAATCAAAACTTCCATAGGTTTTTCTCCTTTCTAGTTAGTACATGGTGTAGAGTCGATATTACCTATTGAATTTCAAATCCATTCTCTTATATTGGAAGTTTCGCTCCTACCTGACACTTCCGATCTCGAACAACGCCTCGTACACCTAGAGAGTCTAGATGAGTAGCGTCAAGATGCCTCTATGACTATTGAAGTGAATAAAGATGTGTCAAGGTCTAATACGATAAGTCTGTCTATCCTCGGCTATACGCGAAGGGTGAATTGGTCCTTCTATATGATCAAGCCAAAGAACCATTGGGGGAAGACAAGTTCAAACCCATGTGGCATAGTCCCTATATCGTGTGACATATCTTAGAAAAAGGAGCCTATGAATTAGAATATTATGAAGGGAACATGTTGGCTGAGCCCAAGAATGGGCTCTATTTGAAAATATATTATGCTTGAGCCCCAAGCTTGGGCATAACTCTTTGTATACTAATGTAATTTAGTGTATATATATTTTCCCTTTGTCTTTATCTTCAAATTGCTTATCGAGTTTTCCCTTGGTTGGTAAATGTCAACGAAGTCTTCAGTCTACTTAGGATTTGCAGACGGGGCTAGTCGTGAAACACAGAACTTGGCTTCCGCCACTTGGGGTGTTTACTCACCCGAGGGTCTACTGGTGTCTTCAGGTGGTGTATGGCTAGGGCCATCCACGAATAATGTGGCAGAATATAGAATCGTTATATAAATTTTGTGTGATGCCATTTCACATGGTATTCTATGTTAGTTGAAAAGCGGTTACCGTGTTTGTGACCCTACTCTGCACAACCCTACTCTACTCCGACAATTCTTGTGGGTACGAATTTTGGAATGACAATTTGATTATTTTACTTATCATCACATACCTATAAGTTCTAATTATGTATCTGATGCATATGCTAATTTTGTTTTAGATTAGAATTTGTCACATAACTAAGGCAAAGAAAACATTTTCATCAATGTACACATTGTAACATAAGTTAAGCTAAAGAACCATGTTTTAATATATATTTCAAAAAATATGATGTTTATAGTACAAAATTGGGGCTAACACCCTCAATATACATATACGATCGATCATACAATAGTCATGACATATATGCCTGTGGCACTGGATGAGTGTCATGATATAAAACTACAAAATTTTCAAGACGTGAAAAGAGTCATACCCAAGAACAATGCACACCTACCACCCATCGTTGCATAGCCTTCGAAAAATATTCCACCTGAACCATAGGAATCCTCTGTGTCAAACGAGACAGGTTGCCCTGCATGTTTTGAAGGACTCTCTTTGCGTCCCCTCCCGTTGCCTCATCTCCCCGGTGCCTCCGATGATGTCATGGAAGTCCTTCTGGCCATCATGGACCTACGTGTATGTCACATACATGTTTAATTAGTACTTAACATCATTCAAAATTATTTTTGTCTCCTTATACAAAAATACAAAAAATGAAATATTTTAAAAATTGTGACATACCAATGTCTCTGTAGGAGGACCCTAGTGGTAATGGCATGTTAGGATCTCCTCTAAAGTCAATCTTCACATAAGGGTAGTCATCTAGAGCTATCACCTACCATCTACACCAGAAGAAGAAGTCATCATTGTAGGGTGTTGGCACCCTACCTCCCCCCTGCCACCTCATCACCTCGGTCCACCGTGCCATAGATGGATCACGAAGTCCACACAAAATAATCTCAACTCTAGGTCCCAAGCCTAGAGCCCATTCAAAGAAAAAACTACAAAGGATAGAAGTGAACCCAAAGTTCCTTTTAGTACCCTGTTTGAATTATGTCAGATGTCTCTTCATGTTGTCCAGCAGTGAGGTACACTAGTCATACATCAGTTGTACACCATGGGTCTCAAGCACTCCACTGAGTAAAACATAAGTGGCCTTGATGCCTGGTGCAAAGAGGTCGACCATATGATCTGTGTCAAAATGAGGACAACAATATTGAGACTTGGATTGTTTATCTCTCTAATGGGGAGTTGGATCCCTACCTTCTCGGTCCCTGCAATGCAATGAGAAACTATGTATTCCTCTATTTTCATGTCGCTACCAACTCCCCGGGCTTTGAGGTTGACCACCTCACCCCAACGTGACAATCCCGTAAAAAAATAGATGTCCTCGACTTCAATCCTTAATGATTGTCCATCAAGGTTGAATATCTCACTATCCAGATCCCAGTAGTCCATGAGCAACTGTAGAAACCTCAATTGGGCCCTCATGCCTTTGAGAGCCCAAAAATTGTATAGCCCACATCTTTTTAAGGCCATTTGGGCCCCTGGATCTCTCTCCACTGCATCATCTACCTCATGTTCTCTTTCTCTCCACTCTAACACCATCCTGCAAGAGACAAACCCTTTTTTGAGTTAGAAACCTCTAAAAAACATTTTCCACGGTCATATACGAGAGTTGTATTGTACATAGTCGCGTATAGGGATGCTTATACACTGGCTATTTTTTGAACAACCACGTATAAGCATGCAAATATGCGACCCGATAAACTATAGCCCGCATACACCTAAGTTTTCAAATTTCACCCTAGATAACTTAAAAAATGGAACCTATTTACAAAATCTAATCCACTAAAAATGAAGAGGAGAGAAAGATGAATTACCTGGTCTAGACGGTCGTCGATTCCTTCGCTCGTAGATCCCACAATCACTAGTTGAAGTTCAAAGGAAATTTGGTCCAAAAACCACTATTTAGGTAAAAAATACAAATGGTATAATAAAGATGATTTTTTTTACTATTTATAGCAAATGTTTACCCACTTTGCATAGTTTCGTCCAATATTTTGGCCTAATGGACTAATACGACAGTGAATGGAGTTGGTTTTTGTAGTTTTCTCCAGGGATTCTTACGGTTTTCAGTGCCATGATGCCTGTTCATAAATTTGGATAAGTATTTTCATTACCAAGCATATAGGATAGGTATCCAATCCATCATGCACACTTGCATCATCCTATGACTATCACTCATATGCCTTAGGTACGAACCCATTTTATAGCGACAAAAAACCTTCTATCTGCAACTAGAAGTGTCTTTATCAAATGGTAGAGACTTACCAAACATGGGTACCCTAGTTAGATTCTTTTCTTCATTCGGTTCCCATGCAGATATTTTTGTCCGTAGGACTGAGAGTCCCTTATAAATAACACATGAATTTATGTTGAATCTCATTTCTTACTCATAAAAGTGTTGATCTATACCTAGAGGAATCCCAAGCGATTTTGATTTAAGCTCTTTTACGACTTGTTTCAAAAAGAGAAAAGATTCCCGAGTGAACTTGTATCTTTCACACTAATAAATTGGATTTGAAAGGACATCTATTTGGTGCAAGTTTATCCCTCTTTCAAACCAAGTAGACTAAGATTATGAAAAAAGAATTTTTTTGGCGTTAAGTTGTAATTGCATCTCATGCCCTTTCTTGCAGTATTGAGCCCATTGCCGGTTCTCTCTTTTGTGTTATAAGCCTTTCACCTCAGCAGTTTGTATCATCGGCCAAATAGAGCCTTGTTTATATCCTTTTCATCTTGACACATTATACCCAAGAGGAAACATTCCCTCAAGTGTCCATCTCCTGCATGCACCTCCGTGCATTGATCATAAGTATGTTCCACTCCTGGAACTAGTTTTTCTTACTTGTGACACTCGTTTTATCCTATGTATCATAGCATTCATTTGACTATGAAAAAAAAAAAGACAGGAGGGAAGAGAATATTATATTATATTGGAAACAGTCGTGTCGCCTTTGAACCCAACACAATTTTTTTGAGTCCACTTGTCATCAAAATTTTGGGTTTGGCATGACCTTAGGATGTTGAACTCGTTACAGAGAGTTTACTCCCTCGATTGGTTACTCTTCCAGTCCCTATGGAGAGTTTGATTGATGCCTCCCGCATCTCAAAGTTTCATCATTGAGTCCATGTTGCGAGAGTCTTCCATAGGTCTCATGGTCTTGTTCAAAGGATGTCTATCAACCTGTGTTAGCTATTCCTCAGAACTCTTGACTTTGCATGTCCTCCATACCCTCAATGTGTCTAAGAATCACATGAAGTTGTAGTCTTATTGCACACCCTGGTCCTACTTTCCTCATTGGTAGGTAACCTTGAACCCAACAATCGACATTTCATCATTGGTCATTGAATAGGTGGTTTCCCTTGTGTTCGATGGAAAGACATATATTCACACATTGGGATTCATGTAGTGTCTTGGATGCCATTATCCCTATTGGTGGTCTCCTTTTCTTTGTCAACAATTTTCCTTATTGGCTGATATTCAAAGGGTATTTTTCGTGTACCACTTGCATCTCACACATGCGAAAGATGCACAAGGTTATTGGTTCGTGAACATGTTCTTCATCCGATTTCCTCCAAATCATCAAGATATTTCTTTGTACCTTGTGTTGAATGATGAGAGATGCTTGAATGCTCTCCTTTCAATGAGTCTCCTTCCATCAATTTCAGCTCATCTATTTTGTAGATGAGACCTAGAGTCCTATGAGTACATATAGGCTTGTAGTCATTAGTGGCAGGTTCTCTCACCATCGATAGTTGGGAATACATCAATGTCTCCTGATCGATGGATTCTTCAAGAGTTTGACCCCGACACCTCTATTAAAACTTGTAAGAATGTACGCGATTCCTTGATACCTACTTTCATCATTGGTATGCTTTCTCACGTTTTTTGACGGTATACCTTAACGACCGGTAATCAAACGAAGTCTCATTGTGTTCGAACTCAACTCCTTTATTCACACGATGTAGACTTGCACCTTTGGCGGATTGTGTAGAATACTTGAAGACATCAGTTTATATTCACATCTTTCTGGAGTTGTTGCTACCTTTCATTGGACCAGTACCTATGTGACTTCAATGATCACGGGAGATCAGATTGTACTCCATTGTATATAGATATCTTCAGATTGATTTTGAGACTAGTTTGACTAGGATGTATTCATTACTATGACAACCTTTGGCATGTAGCCACCTTTTTATTTCCTATTCATGGCCATGGACAACTGTTTGGTATATTTTCACTTGGATCTGCAGTGTAATTCAAATTGGAAGCCATGTGTGCAAAGTCAGTACAGATTCTAATGAGCAACTAGTTGTTCTAGTTGGGTCCCCATTACTCCACTTCTGGGTCTTATAATGTATTTCGGCCATCGTAGATACTCCTCTAACCTCACACATTAGGGGGCATCTATTATAACAAGATTTTCCTCACCCTATGAAAAAATGCATAGAAGGCCTTTTTCCATTTCCCTATGCAGACATGAAGTCTCCTTTTGCAAATCCCAGAGCTAAAAACATTATTTTTCCACATATACACACACTACCTATTGTAAAACATGCATATACATAGGTTTCACCACTACAACCCGTGTACATCGGGATTTGTGCCCAAAATTAAAAAATGGTGTTGGGTTTCCATGTCACATCACGAGATCCATGACCCTTGACCTTCCATATACTGGAAACGTCCCGAATCGACCCTTCAGTTCCACTTGAAGGATACAAATGGGTTGAATCCAAGCTATGGAAAAGAGAAGAAGAATTCAAATTTGAGAGCAAAGTTACTCTGGAGAAATTATTCACTTCATATTGAGTCTGCATCCCTTTGTCCTTTTAAGTCTGAACACATTGTTCAACCCCCAAGATTTTCCCTACTTGGTTGAGAACTTCATTGTATCTCTTATATGAGATTTCCTTTGGTGGAGGATTGAAGTGGTGGAGGCCCATCTAGAAGGGACTTAATTTCTTAGTTTTGAACCGTGCCGACACTGAAGTTTGTAATTCATTCACTTCTGTTGATTACATTTTAATATACATACTCTTTCCTCATCCAATTAATATCTTGAAAATATTTGAATTGTTATTCCATGGGCGTATTTGTTATTAATGTTGATGGATTATGCTACTGAATGTGCTAAAATTATTTATTATTACCATATTCTTGCATTTCTTGGTTGTTGAGGACAAGTTGCAGGTGTATTTCTTTGAGTCAAGTTCTCAACAGTGGAATTCATCAAACATATGGAGGAGGTAGGCCTTTTATCTTGTCTTGCTAGCATATTTGTTTATATAGCATACCTGATATTAGAGTTGATTTCTGCAGTCATTTCCATCTGTTGTGGTTTACCCCTATCCATAGAGATATTTTTCTCATAATAGTGCACCAAAGAACCTATTCTTTGAATTCCATTACCTCAAGCACACAACCGACCAATGCTATGCCTGAAATCCAAACCTTATTTACTTCCTTCTATATGGGGGAAAGAGCCAAATACCACTTGTAATATTGTGACCACTAGAATTGATGATCTTTTTGTCCAAGAGTGTTAAGTGTGTCTCTGTAACATAAGTCTTTTCTTCTACTTGACATGGATTTACATTGATTTCCCTTTTTACGACTAGGTGGTGCTCCTGTTGGTATAAATTTTTTCAAACATGAAGTTTTAGTTACTTATTAAATTTACCATGTATCGACTTGATTACCAATTTATATAGATTTTGTTTCAAAGTTGATAATTTGCACTGTCATATTTTAAATTATTACAAATATTTTACAAAATATTGCCACTTTAATAATGGTATTTGATTCACACAAGTGGCGATTGATGTGGTGGAGGGAAAGTAAATGCCATTGAGAATAGTTATGTGATTTTGGAAAACATGAAAAATGATTACATATGGATGTGCAAAGATGGAAATGGAAGGTACAATATGATAAGTGCGAGATTGTGGGATGCATAACACATGTATGGAGAGTTGAAAATATAAGAGAGAAGGACTCCCACATCCACAATGGTAAAATAAACAAAGTATAAGAAGAAGGTGATTATGTAGGTCACGAAAGTGGATGGGTCATTCTCGAGGACATGGGATTCTGGGTTGTGGAACACAAGCATCAGGGAAAAAGGTAAATGGAGAGGAAGGTTGTCCCACATATACATTCAATATAATTGGCTAAGTATAAAATGATAAGCAATGGAATTTACATGACATGGAAGTAGAAAGGGTCATTCCGAGTGCTTCACATTTTTGGGTAGAAAGACATGGATGGATTGGTATCTCACAATGGGACTCTTGCAACTCATTAAAATAACTAAGTGTTGGATTTTTGAAAAGTGACTATGTATAGGCTTGTGGGTTTACAGACCTGGGGACTTGATTGTAGCCTGATCTGTAACTCACATTTCAAACAAAAAAATGACAAAGTAAAGAATATACAAATAATGAAGGAAGAAAAGGAAAAATACTAAGGATGGATATCTATGTACCAACGTTTCTCATTGAATGTATATCAACACCTTCAAAATCTCTCTTATGTTGCTTCTCAAGAGTTGTTATGACTAAACTCATCCTCCATGGCTAGGGTTTTGTGGCTTCCTTTTTAATCCAATTTCTAGATCTTGCAACTTCCCAAAAATAACCCAATGAAATTTTATTTAATAACAAGATTATCTAGAAACTACTGTGGAATTCCACTGCAACATTTCATCACAACAAATATTGCAATATTATGAAATATTTTATTATTCAATCTATTTCCTTAGATCCAATATTTTCATTACTAGCTTAGTGCTCAAGTTAATGAAAATAATTGAAATATGAAAATGAAAGAGAAAGAAAATGAACACACTATCCATGCAAACAAGGACAATATGTATCCTAGGAAAATAGATACAAGATTAAATCTTTCTAGAAGGCCTAGGCATATCCTCTTCTGTCTTTTCTTTAATTATAAAAATGCAAATACAAAGAAAGGGGAACTGACTATGGAGTTACCTTTGACGTTGTGGCCTAAAACAATTATACAAAATATTCTTCCTCCTCTATTTTTCTCTCAAATCCCACCCTTATATGATATAACCCTAAATTTATCTACACATGCATACCTGGCATCAGGCCCTCTTACTTGCTATTTTTGCCAAGCCATCACTGAGTTGCTCTTCTTAAAAACACTATTTTTGAAGATGTACGTGCCTTGCACCATTAATTCCCGCATATGTATGCTTGCTGCACCACTACATCCTGCGTACGTATGCTAGATGCACCACTACAACCCGCGTATACTCGCAAAAGTTGCAAAAATAAAAAAATTGCAAGGAATTCGTTGAGATTACGGGCTATTGGGTAGTTTCCCAACTGATCCACCGTCTATAGCCCGTCACCCTACCAAACAACCATCCTTTTGTCATATAAAATGAGTTGTTGGGGTATCATTCCAAATCTAAGCATAAGAAAAATGAAACTCTTCCTGTTTCACATCTCCTCCTTGCCCCAAGCATTTGCAATCTTGTTGTGAAAATTGCATCAGAATTCCCCATTTTGCCATTTTCCCTCCATCATAAGCCCAATCCATTTCCCAAGAAGAAGGTTGAGAGGAGAAATATACGAGAAGGTGCACTTGGAGCTTGGTGAAGAGAATCTCAGACCAGGTTCATGGAGTAGTCGTCGACCTTGTTGTAAGTAATCATTGTGATATCAATAAAATAAATACTTTTCCTGTCTCGAAATATGATGTGTCAAATGTTTGTATTTTATTTATGTTTTATTCTAACATCTAACCCATGATTTATATATGATATGCATGTTTGTAGTTTCCTATTTATCTGTTTGTGAATGCAGGCCAACCTTGGGAAGAGGTTTGCAGTCAACAGAGCTATCAAGCGGGAGAGGATCGACACTGAACGTAGAGTAAAAGGTATAGTTACCTAATATTTCTCACTTTGTCTTTCATGTATGAGTCTGGGGTATGTTTGGGGTAGTTAGAAAAGTAGGATATTTTTAGACAGTTGTGATCTGCCTGCATTCTAAACCCTAGTGTAGTCCATATGGGGGGTTTTCCCCGCTAGCAGAACTGGTGACCATACTGGGGAAGCCTCTAGGGATTTAGGGGATATTTCGGGTGTTTGATTGGTTTTATTACCTTTTGATTTTCTGTGAGTCTGCTGAGTATTTAAGGGATTCTGGTCACCTATTGGTGCCATACTAGTTCTCCCTACCTTGTTAGTCTGCCTGTTTATTTTCTTTTTTTTGAGAAGTTACAGAGGTGTACGCGCCCTACTGTGGGTCTGCACGCATACATACACACCCTGCTTTATAGACAACCCATGTACATATGCAGGTTGCTTAAGCATCAGTAGCGTGCCTGTGTCAAGAGTTTGTTTTTTTATAAGAGGTGGTCAACCTCTTCCCTGATTGAAGTTTCACTTCTCAGGGTTTCTTGATAGAGTTTAGTGTCTCTGTTTTCACAGTCATAGCTTGGGTTAGACGTCAGTTTTCTTATCTTTCTAAAGATTTATTGTGTTTACTTTGAAAGGGTTTTAGGCGAGTCTTTGAGTTTTTGATCAGCTTGTTTGGTTTATTTAGTTACTCCCTGCGATTCGCAGTGGGCTAGAGGTCAATTTTCAGTCTTGTATTATTTTTCACTTTTTCCCCTTTCGCTTGCTTTAAAGAAAAAGAAAAAGAATTTATTTCAAGTTTCTTGTTTGAAACATAAAAAAAAATAATATAGAAAAAGATTTCATTTCTTAGTTTGGTTAAGTAGTTGGGTTGGTTATTTTTCTCGTTAGGAAAAGAGTTATTTTCTTAAGTTCTTTACTGATCGCTTAGAACATTAAGTAGCTCATAGTCGAGTGAAATTTCATTTTAGTTTTTCCTTTAAAAGATCTTAGAAATAGTTTGCTATGAAAAGTTGGTTTAAAGAGTTAGTTGCAAATATTTATTGTTAACTAGAAGTAATTTTTCTTTTAGTTTCATTTTCTTCTCCTTCTTCGTCTCCCATACACATCAGTAGTTTAACTGCCATTTCCTTGAGTTAAAACAAGCCATTTAAAATTAACTCTAAAATTAAAATCAACTCTAAAATTAAAATCAACTAGACTTTATGTTTGTAGGGTCAATCAACTAGTTTAGGATAAAGCCTTGAAATAGGTTGGAGAGGAAATTCTTCAAGGCTTATAAACAAACATTGGAGTCGGAGCTAGGGAGTGTAAAAAAGTCTAGTAAACTTGAAAGTTATCTGGGACCCCCTATAACACAGGGGCTAAACACGAGGTCATGTGCAGAAAGGTAGAGGAGATAACCCCTCCAAAGCTGGACCAAGCATAGTGGGGAACGCATATTGAGGACTTGTCGTGGGACAATATCCTTTTCATTTTCCTACAGAGCTTTATGGATCTTGAATCTATTTGATGTCCTCAGTTGTCTTCCAGACCACTTTCTTTCGATACCCTCGATAGGTTTCGAGCTTGTTACCCTTCTCATTGTTGTCCACCCAACTGTCGACTGTACCCACCTGGTGACTTTTCACGATCTAGAAACTTAGTTTCCTTTATTCTAGAGACTTACATAGGTGATTGCAGGGGTATACCTCGGTACCTAGGGCATATGTCAGGCCACGCTTTGCAGAGCATACCCGGAGGGTGATTCCATGTTCGAGTTGCACTTGCACCGGTAAGTTTCTCTAGTGTTGGATGGCGTAATTGTTCTTTGAACTAGATAGTGTTTTTCTTGCTTTATCTTATAGGAAATTTTCTAGTGTGTGCTTATTTTCAAACATTAGCAAAATCCTTACTATGTTGTTGATCTTCTTACAAATTGGAAGATCAAGAGCTCCGTCAATCGTGAAGGCTTCAGGGCCTACCGCTGGTCACTTTGGAGCCACCACCGCCATCGTTACGATGAATACTTGACCAACAAGGGTCATTTGAAGTGATTGGGCCGCATGAAACTGTGAACGAGCCAACTCCGAGAGGAGAACACTCAAATTCGAAGGAACCGATTATTTCTGACCTTGAAGTGGAATCTATCGAGATGTTTAACCCTCTGATCACTAACTTGTCAGTGCCACTTTTGATACAATTTGTCCCTCAAAGGGTAACACATCACGAGCGTCAGATAGTCTTGCCAGAAGCTATGGAAGAAAATGTTGCTACTTCGTCAGGGAGTCCTCATAGTCCCTCAATGGATGCCACCACTAGGGGCATTTTGCATCCTAACCCACCTTTTCTAGTCCAGACCACCATGGTATCGACCACCTATACTTTGGGCAAAGATTATATTCCATATATGGAGGTGATCACTACTCCATTCACACAGAGTGTGACAAGCCCTCCGTTTTCATACGAGATGCCCAACTTTGATACAAACTCTGCCCTTACCTACTCCACCCTACAGACCATGGGTCTTGGGGTAGGGATGTCAAACGCTCATTTTAAAGGGTCCATGGGGGGAACCTCATGCCCCTATAACACTATACCTTATGGCAGAGGTCATACACCTCCTTCATCCCCCTCACTCGACGATGCTCCCCAGCAACCCGTCGGGCCGAACATGAACTACAACTTGTTCGAAGCAGGAAGTCTAGGACCTTCTTCCTACACCACGCCAGTGGGTTCAATGTCGTTCTCTTTGTTCTTCTCATTTGGTAATAACTCTTTCTCATCATATGTCATCTCTATCGGGGGAAACCTTGGTTTTGGACAACAGAATCCTGTGCAGGGTACTATTCCTACACAAGGGGGAAAACACTATAGGCTTCTCCTCACAAGGACTCTGGAATATGTGGTAGGGATCAGTTCCCTCTTCAGGGATGTCGAATGGGGGAAACCCCTTCCATGGTCAATGGTACCCCGAGAAATGCTCAGTACCTATGCCCTTCAAATCGGCAGGGGGAAACCCTTTCCAGAATATTTGGAACACAACGCATGGAGAAATCCCCGCACAACCCTCAACATCCAATTACAGGAATTAGTCGATGATGTCCCAACAAATGCAATATTCGTATGCTAACCAAGGCCATGGTATTTACCAGAACCCTGGTCAACAACCCAACTTTTCCTGGCATCCTGGTGCCACTCAAACTCCAGGATCCTTTATTGTTATACATAGTCAACAACCCAAGCTACCGTTTCTGGCAATGTTACATTTTCCAGACTTGTCAAGGTTGTTAAACAAACGAATTTGTCATGATCCGCGTTGACCTCCCATGCCGACTAAGTTTCCCTTAGACATTCCAAAGTTCGAGGATAATACTGGTGATGATCCAGGTGATCACATGACCACTTTCTACCTATGGTTCTCGTCGAACTCGCTGCGAGACGACTCCATACAGTTGCGTTTATTTCAACGCATTATCATTGGAGGTGCCATGAAATGGTACATCGAGCTCGACCACTCAAGATAATCTTACTTCAACTATTTGGCGATGGTTTTTCTCAACCATTTCCAACTACCTATGAGATACGATGTCGACACCTAATTTATCTCCAACTTTAAGCAGACGAAGGCTGATCATATCTTGGATCACATCTGAGAATGGAGGCATCGAAAGAGTTTGATAAAGGTACAGGTCCCACCGATTTTTCTGTTGGAGTGGTTCCTATAGTCTTTGGTACCTCAGTTATCCAAGGATGTTGCAACACTGGGAGTGTTTTCAGAGGAGGAGGTGATAATGAGAGCACAACAACTCGAACTGATATACTCTCAATCTGATTTACTCTATGATATTTTTCCATATGCGCCAAGGTCCATCCTTGACAAGGCTAGACATAAGTCTGGACCACATGCTGATGGTATAGTTGGTTCAACACAAGCAAAGCCCACTGATCATATTTCAAATCAATTGCAACAATTATCGATACAGGAGACAACAACCAACCATACCTCCGGTTCAGCTGCTCCTCCTACCGAAACGTCGAATGTACACAGTGTCAATTTGATGAACGTGAAGGCCAACTAGTAGCCTAATGGAAAGAAAAAACAATGAAACAATAAGGGTAAGTGGGATAAAAAACCCAACAACAATGTTGGTGGGGGAAAAACAGAGAAAATAAAGTCAAGTATCTGTTTAACCTTTGCACAAAGGACCACCCAACTCACATGTGCCCTCAACTTGCGGAGGACCAAAAGTTATTGGAGCAGAAACAACCTGTTGTGTATGTAAATTATAACCTTGTACAATGTCTACTGTAAACAGATATTCATAAAAGAATAGAAAAGATACAATGGAAAATACAAACATTACACAGATATTTCTCCCCTGGAAACCCAAACCGGGAAAACCAGCATATATTATATTCATTCATTGTGTTACATTGTTTACAATACAATATACATATAGGAGCCAGTGGCATCCAAAACCCTAACCCAATGACCTGGATTAGTCCAAAACCCTAATTCCTTAACCGGAAANGAAACTGCTATCTCTTCTGAGCTTTCTCGTCTTATGCACTCTCAAGGTTTGGTTCGTTGTTGTTCTTTCCATCAATGACAAGCACATTCTTCATGTAAACATGCCAACAATATCCCCCTTTGGCATTGATGGCAACCCTGAAAGGCTGTACTATTTTGCTTAGACCTCCAACTGTAGCATATAGACAACACCTTTTTCTCCCCCTTTGACATCAATGTCAAATAAAACAAAGAGTGACTATGTGCTCCCTCTGATCAGATATACTAGGAGAACTCTCCCTCTGATCAAATATACTAGGAGAACTCTCCCCTTGATCAGATAGATTATTTTAACTTGATAACAGGGTCACGCCCAACTTCTAGCGTAGATACTCAAACTGATCTTTTGCAAGCGGTTTAGTGAAGATATCAGCAATCTGATATTTGGATGGAATATAATGCAAAGAAACAACAGTGTTGGTTACATGTTCCCTCAAGAAGTGATACTTGATGGGTATATGCTTGGTATTCCTTTACACACTAATGGCACTAGTATTATCACAATGAATTGAGATCAGTGCATTATACTTTACCTCCAAGTATGAAAGTGTATGAATCATCCATAATACTTGGGTATAGCAAGTGGCAGCTACAATGTATTCAGCTTCTGTAGTTGATAAGGAAATGGAAACTTGATTCTTGCTCAACTATGCTACAAGAGAATATCCTAATAAGAATACACCTCCAATCGTGCTTTTCCTTTCATCCACGCAGTTAGCCCAATCAACATCTGAATAGACTAATAGTTGAAAATTTTGATTCCTAGGATACCATAGGCCATAGTTCATTGTTCCTTTCAACTATCTAAATATTCTTTTGACAGCTAACAGATGACTCTGTTTAGGTGCATTATGATACCTTCCTACCATTCCAAAAACATGCATTATGTCTAGACGGGATGTTGTGATGTACAATAGGTTGCCTATCATAGACCTATATGAACTATGATCAACATCAAGTGAGTCATCATCCTTGCTTAACTTTCATCCAGTGACCATAGGTGTGCTCATAGGTGTAGAATATTCCATTTGAAACCTTTTCAACATTTATCTTAGATATTTATCCTGAGAAAGAAATATTCCTTCAGACCTCTGAGTAATTTGCAGACCAAGAAAAAATGGCAGTTCCCCTATCATAGCCATTTCAAATTCAAACTACATGGCTAAATTAAACCATCGTACCAATGAAGAATTATTGTTTCTGAAGATGATGTCATCTACATAGACCAAAACAATGAGCAAGTCATTACCCTCTGTTTTGATATATAGATTGTTGTCAATTGTTCCTCTCTTGAACCCTTTGTCTTGAAGATACTTATCCATTTTGTAATACCAGGCACGAGGAGCTTGTTTCAACCCATATAAGGCTTTCTTCAACTTGCAAACAAAGTCAGGGTTATTTGATAGTTGGAAACCCTCTGGTTGTTCCATATAGACTTATTCTTTTAGATATCCATTTAGAAAAGTTAACTTAACATCCATTTGATAGACTTTAAACTTTTTATGATACGCATAGGCAAGAAACATTCTAATAGCTTCTAATCTTGCTACGAGCGCAAATGTTTCATCAAAATCCATTCCTTCTATTTGAGCATATCCTTTGCAGACCAATATAGCCTTACTTATTACAATAGTTTCTTGCTCATTCATCTTGTTGTTGTAGACCCATTTGGATCCTATCACGTTTTTATTTGATGGCCTAGGAACGAGTTCCCAAGTGTCATTCTTTTCAATCTGGTCCAGTTCCTCATTCATTGATTCTAACCAATTTACGTCATTACTAGATTCATTAAAGTTCTTATGTTCCACCATGGATATGAAGGCTATATGTGATTACTTGGTGTCTTTGATTACTCTTCTCCTAGTTTGTACACCTTTGTCTTTCTCACCAATTATCTGACTTTCGGGATGATTCTTTTGAGTAATTCTAGAGGAAGGATTTGATGTTGATTGTTGTCCTGACTCTTCTTGTTTGGGTTGTAAATTCTAACCTTGTACAATGTCTACTGTAAAAAGATATTCAGAAAATATACAATGGCAAATACAAACATTACACAAAGATTTTTCCCCTGGAAACCCAAACCGGGAAAACCAACATATATTATATTCATTCATTGTGTTACATTGTTTACAATACAATATACATATAGGAGCCAGCGGCATCCAAAACCCTAACCCAATGACCAGGATTAGTCCAAAAACCTAATTCCTTAATCGAAATAGAAAACCATCGACAAAAACCATGTGCCGAAAAAACCACCTAAATACATGACACGTTTCCCAAGGTAGGTGTCACGTTTCTCGAGGCAGAATTTTTTTTGGGGGGGCACTGCCCCCAGACCCCCGCATGAGGGGTTCCACCGCCTATGCTGAAACACTACTACTCATGCAAAGAATATAACATATACCCAACATGGGTGTATCTTCTCCACCTGATTCGTCATCTTCTTGTGACTCTGAGATTTGTTGTTCTTTATCTTCATTATTCTCATCAACTTTTTCATCTGTCTTAGTGCTTATTCTCTGTTGATATTTTATAGGAGCTTCTTCATCAATTCGAACATAAATACAGTCTACTAATTTATGCATTCTTTTGTTAAAACATCTGTATCCTTTACTGTTTGTTGCATATCCTAAGAAGATACCTTCATCGGCTCTACTATCAAATTTTCCTAGATGATCATCATTATTCTTGATGTAGCACTTACTTCCAAATACTTTGAAGTGTTTGATTGATGCAGGTCGACCAAACCACAACTCATATGGATTTTTATCACTGTTCGGCCTTAGATGCGCTTTGTTTAGAATATGAATGGCCGTGTGAACAACCTCCACCCAGAAGGTTTGTGAAATGTCCCTTTCACTCATCATAGCCCTGGCCACCTTCTAAACTGATCTATTTTGGCACTCTACAAATCCATTTTGTTGAGGAGTAACTGGAATAGTATATTCTATTTTAATTCCATGTCTATCACATAATTATTTGAAATCTCTTGACATAAAGTCTCCTCCATGTCTGAGAAAATTGCCTTTAACTTCCTTCCTGTCTGATTCTCAGCTAATGCCTTAAAAATTTTGAACTTCTCAAATGCATCATATTGTTCTCTCAGAAAGGAAACCCATGTAAATATGGAGAATTCATCAATGACTAGCATAAAGTAACGTTATCCTCTAGTTCCTTCCTTTCACAATGGTCCACAGATCCATATGAACAATTAGAAGTGGTTTTTCTGAAGATGTGAAACTCTTCGATTTGAATTGAGCATGAGTCATCTTCCCCATTTGACAAGATTCACATATAGAGTTATTAGACTTAGATATTCTTGAAAGGTCTTTCACAGCGCCTTCATTATTCAGTTTGAAAACATGATCAAAATTCAGGTGTCCAAGCCTTTTTTGCCATAACCAAATTTCATCAAGTTTTCTTAAATGACATTTCTCCTTATCTTCCTTCAGAACATATACATTGTTTTCAGTTCTAACCCCTTTTGCAATCAACTCTCATGTGTTTATTGTTTTTATTTTACAATTCTTGGCAGTGAAAGTGACTTCACATCCTTTGTCACATATATGACTGACACTAAGAATATTATTCTTTAAACCATCAACAAATAATACATCGTGAGCTTTGCTTCTTCCATTACTTAAGCTTACTAGACCTTTACCTTTGATCTTTCCTGGAGCATCATTTCCAAAGGTCACACTCCCTGATTTATTTTCTTTGAGTAATAGGAACTTACTTCTGTCACCTGTAATATGCCTGGAGCATCCGTTGTCAATATACCAGGTGTCTTTTTGTCTTTGAGCTGATAACACTAATCCACACTTGTTATCTTCATTCTTCTTCCAAACCTTGACATTTTCAGCTCTGTGATTTGAATCTAGATTATAGTTTTTGAAGCGATAGTCTACAGCTTTATGTCCATAATTATGGCAGATGTAACATTATGGTTCATTGAATAAAGGATCGAATAAAGGATCATAATGATTTTTATGTGTAATCTGTGTCCTTTTCCCAACCATCACATGATTTGCAGTTTGTGGTTGTTTGTTACTTGGTTGTCTCGTTCTTTTTTGTGGAAGATATTTATTCCTTGGTTGTCTTGATTGATCATGTCTAAATCTTAAAGACCAATTTACATCTTTGTGGCCAAAGTTAGAGCAGTAAAAACAATATCCATAGAAAAAATATGTGTACCTGGAAAATGGATGTCTTCTTTGAGAAGGTTGATTTCTTCCATGCTGATGATTTCCTTGAGCAGAGGGTGTATTATTTCTTTGTTCTACAGAGTCAGTTCTGGTAGTGTTTCCTTCACTCCTCCTTGGCGGCTGATTCTCTTCCTTTGTTTCAGCAGGTTTGTTGTTGTCAATGGTTGTAGATTTGACAAACTTGATGGATTCTTTGTTGCTTGGATGACCACTACTTGATCCTTCTTCATAACCCAGAACAACTTTCAACTTTGAATTTATTTGTTGATTCAGAATGGAGGCTAATCCTTCTGAGGCTTTAATACTTGTCACATTCTGATGATATAAGGCCTGAAATTTCTCTATATCTTTTCTGACAGTCACTACTTCAGCTTCCAATTTTTCAACTTTTGTTTCGGCTTCCTTTAATTTTTGTTTGAGGATGTCTTTAATATTTGATCCAGGTGGATATCGGTGGCCACCCACCTTTTCTGACTGGCTCAAATCTGTTTTCTGGCAATTTTAGCAATTTACTAGTTTTAGCAGGTTTTAACTTCCGGGGCCATTTTGAGGGCCTTAATGAAGGTTTTTTGAGATCGAGGTTCTCAATGATAGCTAAAGGAATAATTGAGCCCCTAAAATGAATATCCTCGATGATACCTTTCCAACGAGCTATCACACGCCTAAAACGGAGATCGTATGCAAAAGTTACGACCCCGGGAAGTTGATGTACTAACTTACCCAAACGGGGCCCACATGACTTTTGGCGCTTCATCTCCTNAAGGATGAGACCACTTCTTCAAACTTCAAAGAAGTTGTATTACTACCTATGGCCACAACCAGACTATCCCACGAGTCTGGTAAAGAACACAACAAACTGATACATTTATCTTCATCTGAAATTTTAATCTCAACAGATACTAATTGACTTACCACAGTATTGAAGGAATTCAAATTCTCTACCACCGAGTCTCCATCTCTCATCCTCAAGTTATACAGCTTCTTTCTTAGGAATATTTTATTTACCAGGGACTTAGACTGATACAACTTCCCCAACTTTTCCCATAAATCCTTGGTTGTAGCTTCCTCTGACACATTCAGTAATAATGAATCGGAGAGACACAGTCGGATTGTGCTCTCTGCCTTCCGACCCATATTTTTCCAGTCATCTGCAGAAGTTCCTGTAGGTGCAGTACCGGGATCTACCACGATCCACTGATCTTTGTCCACCAAAAGATCTTCCATCTTGAGCTTCCATAGCTCAAAGATTTTCCCATTAAACTTATCGATCTCCATCTTTTATTTGCTTACCATTTCTTTTCACCTGAAAAACAATACCGCATATCTCCCACTGTAACAAGGCTTATCACAGTCCCGAGCCAAACCCTTGACCACAAAGGCATCCCCTTGAAGCCAATAAATCTCTGATACCAAATGTAAATTCTAACCTTGTACAATGTCTACTGTAAACCGATATTCAGAAAAGAACATAAAATATACAATGGAAAATACAAACATTACACAGAGATTTTTCCCCTGGAAACCCAAACCGGGAAAACCAACATATATTATATTCATTCATTGTGTTACATTGTTTACAATACAATATACATATAGGAGCCAGCGGCATCCAAAACCCTAACCCAATGACCTGGATTATTCCAAAACCCTAATTCCTTAACCGAAAATAGAAAACCATCGGCAAAAACCATGTGCCGAAAAAACCACCTAAATACATGACACGTTTCCCGAGGTAGGTGTCATGTTTCCCAAGGAAGATTTTTTTTTTCATGTGACACTACTACTCATGCAAAGAATATAACACATACCCAACATTAACGAACCCATTTCCACATGGGAAAAATATGACTCAAGCCTCTTCGAGCATAGATGGGGGCAGTCAGGGAACCCCTCCGTCTTCTACTAATCCATCGGTCGTGAACGTTTATATGATGAAAGGTGACACTTACATAGTGACTAGGGTGCACAATTATAGAATGCCAGAATCTGCTGAAAAGGGTAAATAAGTCGTAAACCCATCAGTTCATCTCCAAATTGAGAAGAATATGGGCGAAATGATGACACGCATCCCCAAAGGGGCGTCAAGAAATATTTCCATAACCCAAATGTGAGGGCCACCCAAAATTACTCTGTGGTGGAGAACTTGTCACAAACCCCTTGTGTGATGTCTTCTTTGGAGGTCCTCTAGAGATGCCCTTTGCAAATAAAGGATTTGTTTTCCTCTTTGGGCTCTGATGAGACTTGTAATCTGGGAACGATCATGCTTGATACGACTGACTTGAAACCTCATCTCCCTTACCACGTTTCCTTTCAGATAGTAGTGTCTTAGACCATGAAAAATTTTACCCGAAATATTTTCCGCACGGTGGTTGATGAGGGTGCCTCAACTTGAGTGATTTCATTGGAGTGTTGGAAGGCCATTGGACAACCTATTTTGTATCTATCACCTACTCTTCTTACTGCTTTCGACGATCGTTCTTTCAAACCACATGGAATCATTCCTTCGTTCCCTGTCCAGTTAGGAGGGGAGACCATCTGCGTAGAGGTTGAAGTGGTCAATGTGCCTCTCGACTACAACCTTCTATTAGGAAGGAGTTGGAATTATAAAATGCATGCAGTGGTTGCCATAGTTTTTTGGGCCTTTTTGTTTCCACATGAGGGTCAGATCGTAACCATTGACCAATTGTCCTTCTCCAGGCTTGACCCTTCATCGGGGGCATCCACGGTCCCGATGATTGATAACCCTCAGCCCGATGTCGTCAACGTGGGGGTTGGATTTTTCCCACCTTTGAAGGCTACTTTCAGTTACCCACCTCCTTCCGACGATGTCAAATTTATATCGACTACCCCCGACCAGCCTAGGGATGAAATATTTCAAGTTTCATCATTCTAAATGACTTACTTTAATGATATGTGGACTCTTCCTTCCCCATCAACTTCGATGGAAGGGACAGGGCATCCTGGCATGGCCATGCCCTTGTCCGCGACATAAGTTGCACACAGTATTGTCCAGCAAGATTCATCCCACCCTGATCTGACTCCCACACAAGAGTTAGATCCAATTCTAGAGCCTATTTGGGCTCAAGGTTCCCTTGCCACTACCGATTATTTAGACTTGGTCTTTCCCTTTGATGAGGCGATTATAGAGTCATTGACCAGTCCAGACAGACCCTGGGATGATCTCCATCACAGATCTTATTTTCTCCTAGAGTTAAGAAGAATAGAGGCAGCTAAATTCTTGTTGACTATGACTGGAGATAGGTCTTGTCCTATTAATCCTCTGGCTACGCATGCAGTATACGCCGAGGTTAATATGGTGAGTATCATTGAAATGATTCCAATAGATATCTCTAGTGATGGAGAAACAACAACTCTCTTTATTTTTAACCACATAGTAGCAAGGTTCGGCATCCCGAAGGAGATTGTCACTGACCATGGCAGTCACTTTCATAAAAAAATGATGTCTGAGTTAAAATCAAAGCTTGGGTTGAGGCAAGAGAATTCATCACCCTAATACCCACAAGCGAATGGTCAGGTGGAATCTGTGAATAAGTCCCTCAAGAATATTCTGGAGCGAACGATCAATTCTGCTAAGTGAAATTGGCATTTGATGTTGTACTCGACATTCTGCCACCAGTTTCTCACCTTGTCAACTTGTTTATGGCCTGGAAGCAGTCTTGCCAATAGAGTTCCAGATCCCATCTCTAAAGTTGGCAGTATAGTTATTGCTAGACACTTCACCGCTTGAGGAATGCTTATTACATCTCGATCAACTCGATGATTAATGTCATGATGCAACCTTGGCTAACGAGGCTCACAAGAAACGAGTCAAGTGTCAATATGTTCGGTCTTTTCATCCTCGTATTTTCTCCGAAGGTGTCCTTGTCCTGGTCTACGACCAAGATAAGGAACCCGTGGGGGAAGGCAAGTTCAAACCCATGTGGTTCAGACCTTTCATAGTGAAGGAGGTCTTAAAGAATGTCGCTTATCATCTGGTTGACTTTGAAGGAAATTCTTTGGTGGAGCCTAGAAATGGGCTTTACCACAAGAAGTATTACTTGTAGGTTGGTCACTTGGGTGACTTCTTGTACATATGTATAGTTCTTATACATTTTTTTTTTATCTTTTTGTCTTATGGGCGTGTCGTTATTTATGTCATCTTTTTCACTGTGGGAGATGTCAAGTGAATCATAGGTGTTCATTGGGTTTGCGGACGATGCTAGCCGACACACTCAGAGGCTTGCTTC
>SNQJ01S0012575.1:108415-128063 GCA_010110895.2 Picea sitchensis | reverse complement strand
ATATATTCATAGTACATCGGTGGGCACGAACGCCTAAAAAATACAAATCTGGTATACATCACAGGGCATATGCCCTCAAAATAATACAAAAGAGTGCTCTCGGAACATAAGTGGTCCATCCTAGCTAAGCACGGGGCCTGTTGGCCCTACCATAGTGAACAACGATGTTCAAAAAACGTCGGAAGAGTTGGACCCAGGTCCATGGCACCCCAACTATGTGAGGTTGCATCGATGGTGGGAGATCCTCGATCTCGGCCATGGGAACTACACAAGTGAGTGCGGTGAGGTTCCGCTCCACCCTTCTCAAAACTTTCTCAGCCTCTCCGAATGGAGGTCCCCCTGTTGTTGTTGTTGGTCTGGCGGATGTTGTTGGTACTGCCTCTTGCTGAGGATGCCACCTAGTCCTCGAAAAGTCTGTTGGATGCACTAGTCCCACATCTGTACATAACAAATACATAGTTGTCAGATACTCTGATTCACATAAAAATGATATATATTAAAAACAAACTAAAAATTTTATACTTTAAAAACACACGTACCTATCTCTCCTCACTCCTCTCCAGGAGGTACAGGCATGTCCAGATCCCTAGAAAAGTTGATTCCGACATAGGGGTAGTCCTCTATTCCCAGAGTCTACCATGCCCACCAGTCAAAAAATGCATCGTCGAAGACCTTTATGGTCCTTCCTCCCCCATGTCACGGAAACAATGCTTCCCATATACACACTACTAGAAAGGAGGCCACATGCCCCCGCACTGTCTCTCGTGGACTAAGGCTGGGTACCCTCTCAAAGAAGAATGAGCATAAAATGGTACCAAACCTGAAGTTTTTGTTACTTCTCCCTCGACACTCTGTGAGATGCCTCTTCATGCAGTCAAGCATGGTCGTTCTCCAGTCAAATACTCGTGCGTTTAGGCACTACATTGCATAATACATGTGTGCCTAGGAGGCCTCATGTAAGGCCATGGATCCAGTGATCCGCCTATTGGAAGCAATACATCATTTTGATTTTGTACACGACTCAAAGAATTTTCATCTTTTTGTAGCTGCCATCAACCCATCTATAAACACTTTTCTGAGTTTATTATGACTGATTGGGTTAAAATTCTACTTCATTAATTTGTATTGTTGTGCTTTCATGTTGTTTTATGTTTGATTCATGACTGCAAGCATGAATCAAACATAAAACCTAGCTTGGTGTTATAATTTTCTGTGCCTTAGGGTGCATCTTTTTAAAAGTCACCATACTTACATGAAATCCAAATCTAATGTTTGAGTGACCTATTTGCGATGTTTTGGTTTTAATATGGTTTTAATATAGTTTGATAGTTTGTGTTTGATTTGTTAAGAGCCTTTGATACATTTGATAGTCCTCTCACGAATTTAATGTTCATACCAATAGTCATACAAATGAATGCATAACTATTGTACTCACATCCTTATCTCACCTTGTTGGCTCAACATATTAATGACCCATTCATTACATGCATAGGGTTTTGGTACTCTGTATGTTTGGCTCTCATCACAGGGAATGGTAAAGATTGCAATCAAACCCTTGGTTTACTCCTACTATCTGTGCTATGATAACACACATGCTATGTTTTGTTTTGTGTCTCCACTCACCATTTAGACTTATTCCTTCTTCTCCCACGATTCAAACTTAAGACTATCCAGAGTCATCCCTCTTGCCTTCTAGTTATATTTGTCATGTTTCATGTCATTTGCCTGGAGCCAAATGGATTCCAAGATTTACTTTCTCACGAAGATGCAATTGAGGATCTTAAAAGCCATGGCTGGGATGTTTTCCTTAAAATATTTGAAGGTTATAACCTTCAAGTGGAGAAGGCTTTCGCGTAGACCTTCAATGGTTGCAGAGAAAAAATTGGGGACACACAGTTAGAGTTGACCGAGGGGTTTGTGAGTGAAGAAATAGGGCTTCCATTGAAGCGTGAAAAATGGTTCAAAAATGCCCGAATTGAAGGAGTCCCATGGAGCCTATTTATGACATCCCGAAAGATCAAATGTTGTGAAAAATGTATTTCTATATCCCTAGTTAAACCTAGGTGGCATAGCATGTTATTAATCCTCAAGCAGTTTGTGATGCGTGAGGGTCTATACAGATTGGTGTTCCTCTACCATATCCGATTACTCACGCATTTCATTGGTTTCGATTTAGATATGCCATTTTATTTGTTGAGAAGTCTCTATAAAATGTCCAAAAGATATAAAAGACAAAGTGTTGATTCAAGGTAAAGAGGGGTTCTCTGGTATTAGCCCTGATCAGAAGCAAGTAGTAGGTAATAACGATACACCCCTGTTTGACTGTGTACTTCATCGACCTTCCATCTCACCTGTACAGTGTGATGTCTGTTTCCATTGGATCGAGCGGTATTACACTAACACCCTGTCCTTTAGGCCCGAATTAAATCGCTTACTTCTCAGAATGATTTCTTGAGACAAGAAAACCTTGATCTCAAGGTGCATGAAGAAATGAATCCCAAACGCATCAAGAAATCCGGAAACATAGTTATAAAAAATGCAACCAATATTAAGGCAGTAATAAATTCTAAACTATCCGACCCCTTTTTAGTTAACTTTTAATGGTAAAAAATTTGATTTTCTTTTTCGTTTTTATTTTTGTTATCTAATTCAAAATAAATCTATTTTAAGTTTGATTTGATTTACCAAAATTAAGACTAGCTACAAAATCTTTGATTTTGTAGCCAAGTCTCTTTTTAAATAAAAATTAGAAATTAGTTATGAGTAATTTTCTAACTTATTAAATTTGTTTTGGTTTTCAGGAAATAGTAGATGATGTTGCTGATCATCTGGAGGAAACATATTTGATTATGCATTTGAATGATTAGTAGTTTATTTTTCTGTTTTTTTTTGTAAAAAAATTGATCTATCTTTGATTAAAACCAACTCTGTTATAAGTGGCTCCCAACCCACTATTTTTGCAATATTTTTTATTCTATGAGATCCTACTCTATCCTATGAGGTAGGAGAATTTGATCATAGGTCACTTAAAATACTGTTGATTTTGTAATGAAAATACATCTTTGGCTGGAACAGGTTATAGGCATGTAATTCTCAGAAATATATTGACAAGTGTTTCACATTTTGTCTTTAGACCACTGTGTCATTGTTCCATCTATGTTTTGACTTTTATACTATGAGATATTGATATGTTACACAACTTTAGCTTCTTTCGAATATGACATTTCATATTATCGAATGATTTTAAATCTTGTCTATAACTTGTTGCTTCATATGTTATCACTGTGATCATTATATCAATTTTAATATCATGATTTGCGTGTGATGTTTAGTTGATTAATAAATGAATGCTTTACATCAATATTTATATTACTATAATCATTCATAATTATAAGATCATTGGATATGCATGTCTACTATTCTGTTCTTATATCCTAGCTGTCAATAAACACCTAGAGTTTATTCAAGAGGCATTAGCACAAGCCTGCCATAGATTTCTCTCACAGGTGAGACAACTAGAGTTTTTGGATCTCACAGAGACATAGACTCAGTATGAAACTAATTTCAGGTTAGCTTTATTTCCATCTAATTTCGGTTATTTTATTTATTAGCGAAGGAAGACTGTTTTAAATTGGCTTTGACCATTACCATTTCCTTGTTTCAAATCATGTTTTATTTAAATTATTACATCTATGATTATAAAACAAAAAATTATAAAAATATGTGCTTTATTTATCTACTTCTGAAAACAGTTACCAAACATTGATTTTGCAAGGCATACATTAAAACTTGCAATCTATATTTACTCTGTACATAATGACATGTTCATATTTATCTTTCCATTTAATATAATTGTGAATAATTAGATTAATCTATATATATTACTATAGTTTTAGCATTAGTTAGTTTATTTATTTTCTTTGTTTTAGGACCCTAGTTGGCTAACGAAGCCATTAAACCCGTAAGAATAGATTACACCAAACAACTTGTGTTATTTAGACAACCCCAGTCTAGATCTATTCTTCCAGTTGATAGTGTGTCACTTACACCTGTCAACACCACCCAATAAGAAAAACTATCACCTTCAGTGATAGGTTGGTGATCTTGTGAATCGAAACCTGAGACCCTACTTTCTCAGTTTCGGCCTCGCAATGCATTCCGATCAATTCGACGATGTTGTAAGGCCCGAGGGGAAATGCACACAAGTTGAATGGTTCCCCTCTCCTTGAGAGTCCAATCAAGAAGTAAATGTCCTCAGTCGTTGGAGTCAATGACTGCCCCTCGAGCATAAACGCCTCTATGTCAGGGTGACAATAATCCACCAAGGAATTCAGCAGCATGGGTTGTTCCCTCATGAGTGGACACCGATAGAACTTCCATAAGGGTTCAACATGTAGGTAGAGCTAATCATATAAAGTATCCTACTTTTAACAACTACCCCAAATACACCCCACATTCATGCATAAAACAAAAGGTAAAAAGATCTGGTAACTCTACCTTAAACTCCGCGTCCGGTGCCGATCCTTTTGCGTTCAATTGTTCCTCGACTACAAGTCTTCTCCCAAGGCTGACCTACATTCATAAATAGACAAAAAAATAAATACGAACATGCATCTTATATATGAATTAGTGGGTTAGATGTCATAATAAAATACAAATAAAACATAAATATTGAACACATCATATTCGGGACAAAAAATATTCCTTTTTATTAATCTCACAAAGTTACTTACAATGAGATCGACGATTGATCCTCGAACCTAGTCTAGGCTCCTCCTCACCAAGATCCAACTACGCTTCCACGTATCTTTCTCCTCTTAAACTCTCTCTAGGGAATGGATTAGGCTTGCAATGGAGGAAAAAGGAAAGAATAGGGAATTTTGGCTCAAAACTCACAATGTGGCTGCAAATTCTTGGGGCAAGGGGGGAAAGTGAAATCGACAGAGTTTCACTGTTCTTATGCTTCTGTTTGGAATGAGACCCCAACACCTTATTTTATATGAAAAAAGGATGGTTATTCGATTGGGTGACGGGATATAGGTTGTGGGACAGTTGGGAAACTACCCAATAGCCCGTAATCTCAACGAATTCCTTGCAACTTTTTAATTTTTACAAATTTTGCGAGTATACGTGGGACACAGTGGTGCAGCTAGCGTACACATGTGAGCTGTAGTGGTGCAGAAAATGTGTGTATGCGGGAAGTAATGATGCAGGGAATGTACATCTTCAAAAATATGTTTTTTAAGAAGATTTGCTTAGTGATGGATTGGCAAAAATAGTAAGTGAGATGGCCTAATTCCAGGTATGCATGTATGGTGAAATTTAGGGTTATAACAAATGCCCCCTAATGTGTGAGGTCAGAAGAACATATGATGTCCGAAATACATTACAAATATTCACCAACGTACGAAGCGAGTGAGCCTGGGACCAGAGATCAGGAGGTACGATCTTCAAAAATAATAATTGTTTCACCGAGGCGGGCATACTGATGCTCGAGATGAAATCAATCATGGTTGCCAATAAAATACACTACATATCCATGTCATATAACCATATAAAGTGTATCCACGAGCAATATACAATGGATCTACATCTCAAAATAAAAAATATACATGTTTAGTATCCATCTTCAAGAAGCCAAATATGCCTGATGGTTCAAGATGAGGCCTTCAGAGCTCGAGCAACAACCTCAAGATCTTCAAAACTCAGGTAGGAGTGTAATGTGAGTGTACGAATTCACTACCCAGAGGTCTTTGACAGCTTGTCGGGAACAGACAAGAGGATCTCGGTGATCAGGCAGAGAACTTCAGTTATTTTGAACAAGGATTTGATTGGACTTTTGGGGATGGCCAGACATGAGGGAAAGAGACAAACTGTAGAGAGGCCGACTCAAGTTGGGTAAAACTTCCCTTAGACAAGAGCATGACAAATGATTAGACTCAGGCAGCATGACATTGACATAAGTTCACGATGCAGGAGGCAACACAAACTCTCCATGTGTTTGGAAGAATAACCAAATGGAGAAGGACACAACTCTATGTAGCGAGAACAACTTCCTAAGGTCATATTAAATCCTAAATATTGACGAACAAACAAAAGGATGTGATTTGTCCAAGGGTGACTCATTTTTCTACCATAAAAAGAAAATACTTTTCCCATCCTCTTTTTGGGGTATATTTGATTTTTTTGTCTTTTTCAATAATTTTGGAAAGCTTGAAAAAGAATAAAAGAATGCTACATTACAAATGAGGAACGAGTGTCTCAAAGCAGACTAGTTCCAAGCGCAAGGAACACACTAATTCTCAGAGCAAGGAGACATGTGCAGGGAAAGGACACTCAGGGAAAATTCCTCCATGGGTCAAGGTGTCAAGACGAAAAGACAAAGTGCTACAAGGCTTGCGTATAAGGCATTCTTCAAAGGTTTAGTTGAGAGAAACATGGAGTCGACATTAGGCCAAAGATGCAAGGATGCAAATGCGATTAATAGGACACAATGATAATGTCCTTCAATGTAATTTTAACCAGCCCAGAGAAGGTAAGCTCAATGGTTTTTCATTTTTATAGAGTCTGAAAAAGCATAAAAGAAGACTCCGTTGGGGTACCTTTTTCGAAGGTAGTCTAGTTGGTTCGAAAAAGGGGTAAAATAACACCGAAAAAGACAAGATCACTTGACAATATCACTCGACAATATGGATCAAAGACAAGATCACTCGACAATATTTTCAATTTTAAGGAGTCTAAAAAGAGCTTAACTATGGTCTCGCTTCCTTTTTCTAGATTTAGTCTCCTTAGCCTGAAAAAGTAAAATTTGTCGAGGAGAACTCTCCCAACGAGACGAATCTCCCAAGGTGTACCTTTTTCCTCCTTAATCTACAGGTCGAAAAAAGGGGTAAACTCATGCCAGTAAATGTTTTTCTAAACCAATTAACGAGTGTGAAAGAACAAGATCACTCAAAGATCTTTTCAATTTTAAGGAGTCTGAAAAGAGATTAAATATGGACTTCGTAGGGGACGTTCTTCTGGACCAATTTAATGAGTGTGAAGGAACAAGGTCACTCGACAATCTTTTCAATTTTAGAGAGTCTTAAAAGAGCTTAACTATGGACTCTGTGGGGGTTCCTTTTTCGTAAATTTAGTCCCTCAGGCCCGAAAAAGGGTTAAATTTATACGTGAGAATAATATTCTCGCAAAACGAAGCTCCTAGAGCATACCTTTGTTCGTAAAATTGACCATATAGAACAAAAAAGGGGTAAACTACCATCAGACATGCGTTCCTTCAAGTTTTAGTTTGGCGAGCGTGAAGGACAACAAGATCGCTCAGAAATATTTCATGTTTAAAGAGTTTGAAAAAAGTGCTTAAAGAAGACTCTAGGGGGCTATGACTCATGCATAATACTGGTTCAGGTAGAGCCCACCACTAGGCTCATACCAAGATTCTCTTCGATAGTCAACCTGGAAAGTCTCCCAAAAGGGAAGAAAGCACAAACCACGGTGCAATTCCTCGCATGGTATAGAAATCATAATCATGGCTTCAAGGATAGCCTCATCTGAAGAAAATTTAAAATCCGAGAAATCAAGCAAACGAGGGTCAACAGTCCCAAAGGGTGAAATAAACTGACCATATTCCATATGACGATGGAGGCTTTGGCCATGACTGGCAGAGTCTATCAACTAAGAATCACAAGCATGAGGGCTTGAGGATCTACAAACAACGAGATCAGACTCAGAAGGAGATTCAAGATCACTTGGACCTAGAGGGGGAAGCAAGGGCTCCCATGCCCCCATTGGATAAACCAATGGATTAATTGCTAAGACCAATTCTCGATAAGGGAAACACGATTTCATAGGTTCTTGCTTAGAAGCAATTGAATACCGAGGATAAGACGCCACATAATTAACCCGTGGCGGGGTAGAGTCTACACGAACACTGGGAACATATAAAGGGGTAGCCTGAACTAACGCCAAATTAGGATGGTGATTATTAGATGCTAGTTGGTTGATAGTGACAATGCTTCCATTATGAGGGAAATGCATCACCTGGAAGAGTGTAGACACCACAAAATTCATAGCATATACAATCACGCCCAAGAAGCATATTAAAATCTAACGGGCCTTGCACCACTATAACATCAACAAGGACAATCCTCCCACCTAACAAAATAGGAAACTGAGGAAGAACCCCCAAGTATTCACTAGGATGTCTGTCAAAATACAACATCTCATGCGAAGCAGACACAAGATCGGGAGTTCCCAAGACTTTCCAAACCGAGAAGGATAAAATACTTGCAGAGTCTCCTTCATCCATAATACATCGATAAATGTTTGTTGAATTAACTTCAAACCTTATTTGAAAAGGTGCAAAAGAAGGAAGATGAGGCTCAACAAGATCATTCCAATCAAAGGAAACCATCCTAGGTCTTGGAGGGGGTGTGCTCAAAGTGATCATAATTCCCCCTTGTTCTGAAAGTATTGAATTGGAAATGCTACAAACATAGTTGGTAGACACATCACTCTCCAAGAGAAGAGTGGGATCAACTGAAGATTCCAATGACATGACCACTTTGGTAAACTCGACACCCTCCAAGAGAATACTGGGATCAGCCGAAGACTGCATCGACGTGACCACTTTGGTAGACTCGACACTCTCCAAGAGAATATTTGGATCAGCCAAGGACTGCATCGGCATGACCACTTTCTCAACCAATGGCTAAATAGACTATGAGGAAACCTTAGAAGACTCAAAATCAAAAGATATTGTAGATAGGGACCACAATCTTTGTACCTCTGGAATGCCAGGGAAAAAATGAGTAAGGTGATATCCCTTGCAAAGCTTACAATGGAACTTAGGCTTACGTCCTATCTGTCTAGGTTTCTCAACAAAATCAATGCCCCCAGCATGAATAGCAGTGGTTGGTTGCACATCTCCAACATGACTTGTAGAGGTTGGTGATGGGTTGATAACATGACTCACAGGGGCTACAAACCTATTGCTAGTATGACTAGCAGTGACTGGACTTTTTCTCCCAACATGACTTGCAGAGGCTAGGTGCTTTCCCCCAACATGACTTGCAGAGGTTGATGACCTATCTCCAACATGACTCATAGAGGTTGGTGATATATCACTTGTATGACTCGCATTGATGAGGCTTATTCCCCCAACATGACTTGCAGAGGCTAGGTGTTGGTCTTCAATGTGACTTGCAGAGGTTGTCGACCTATCTCCAACATAACTCGTAGAGGTTGGTGATTTCTTCTTCCTATTCTTCCTCTTTCTATTTTGTTTAGACTTTCGGTTACTAGTAATTGTACCTTCACCAGAGGTGGGAGGAGGAGGAGGAGAAGACTTTGCTGAAGAAAGAACATCAACATGGTGCCCATGACATAAAGTTCTTAACTGAGAAGTGTCAATAGCATTTGGGACATTTGGAATGGTACCCAACCAAACCGGTAATCCCACATTCAACCGAGGAATGTACAAAGTGGCAATCAAAGGGACACCAACGTTTCCGAGAAAAGGAAAAGCACAAGAATCCCCTTGTGAAGGGGTTCCTTGGTTGGTATCATTAGTAACTTTATCCATGAAGATATTATGCACATGTTCTCCCCTTGTGGGATCGTTCAACTCCGTAAAAGTATCACACACTGACTCTAGCGAACCAATGTTATCAAAACAATGCCTATAAAGAGGTGGCTCCACATTTTTAAGCGGAAGAACAAAAAGTCCTCACAAACGATAGAGTAGGCGGTCTACCACCCTAGGTTAGAGACCCAAAGAAATGACTGACTAACTCACTATAGAAAACTAAGGAGCACAGAGCACACACTAAAATTTCCTAAAGGAAAATCAAGCAAACGACTAAGTAGTAGGAAGAACAGTTACGCCAGATAACACTAGAGAAACTTAACGGTGCAAGTGAAACTCAAACACGAAAGCACCCTTCGGGTATACTCTTCAAAGCATGGCCCGATGTCTACCCTAGGTACCGTGGTATACCCCCACAGTCACATGTGTAAGTCCCTAGAATAAAGGCAACTAAGTTGTCAGCTTGTGAACAATCACAAGGCGGGTACAGTCGACAGTCGGGTGGATTGCAATGAGCAAGGTAACAATCCCAAAACCTATCGAGGGTATCAAAAGAAAGTGGAATAGAATAAAAATGATGGTATTGAATGGATTCGAGGTCCATGAATCTCTGTAGGCAAATGCAATAGACAATATCCCATGACAAGTCCTCAATATGTGTTCCCCACTACGCTTGGTACAACTTTGGAGGGGTTATCTCCACTACCTTTCCGCACGCAACCTTTTGTTTAGCCCCTGTGTTAGAGGGGGGTCCCGGATAACTTTCACATTTACTGGACTTTTTACACTCCCTAGCACTAACTCCAATGTTTGTTTTATAATCCTTGAAGAGTTTCCTCTCCAACCTAAATCAAGGCTCTAACCTAGACTATTTGATTGACCCTACAAACATAAAGTCTGGTTGATTTTAAATTAGTATTCTTTAAGGCTTGATTTACTCAAAAAGGGGTGCAGTAGTGCAATTGATGTTGTTAAGACTCTTGCGAAAAATGAAATTGATAAGAACACTAGCAAAGAAGGATTATCTTTCTTATTTTTCTTTTGAAATGCTTTTAAGATGAGAAGAAAACACAACACTATGTTAATTTCTTTTTCTTTTTCAAATAACAATGCAAAGCAAATGCCAAGAAAGAAAGAGATCTAACAAGCAAAGTTTTTATTTTATTTTTTTCTTTTCTTCAAATCAAAGCAGAAGTAAAAAATAATTCTAAAAGAAACTGATGAATACACGATTGAATTTTTTTTCAAAATGCAATTCATTTTTCTTAAAATTTCAAGTTAAAAATAAGTTAAAAAAGATAGGAAACACAAAAAATATTTTAAAAGATAAACAAACTGACATCAAACCCAGGCTTCAACTGTAAAAATAGAGACATTTTACTTAATCAGGAAACCCTGATAAGTCAAACTTCAATCAGGGAAGAGGTTGACTGCCTCTTCTTAAAGAAAATTTTCTTGACACAAGCACGCAACTGACACTTCAACAGCCTGCGTATGTACATTTTATGTCTAAAAGAAGGGCACGTATGTATGCGTACAAAACCACTACAGGCCACGTACACCTCTGTAACTTCGCAAAAAAAAAAAAAAACAGGCAGACTGGCAGGGCAGGGAGAATTAGTATGGCACCAACATGTGACTAGAATCCCTTAAAGACTCTGAAACTTACAGAAAACTCAAAAAGGTAGTAAAACCAATTAAAACACCCAAAAATCCCCTAAAACCCTAGAGGCTTCCCCAGTATGGTCGCCAATTCTGCTATAGTGGGAAAACCCCCCTATGGACTACACTAGGTTTTGACATATAGGCAAAGCTAACCGTCTAAAGTATCCTTCTTTTAACAACTACCCCAAATACACCCCACATTCATGCATAAAATAAAAGGTAAAAAGATCCGGTAACTCTACCTTAAACTCCATGTCCGATGTCGATCCTTTGCGTTCGATTTTTCCTCGACTACAAGTCTCTTCCCAAGGATGATCTGCATTCATAAATAGAAAAAACAAAGAACCATGTACATGCATCTTATATATGAATTAGTGGGTTAGATGTCATAATCAAATACAAATCAAACATAAAGATTGAACACATCATATTCGGGAAAAAAAAATATTCCTTTTTATTAATCTCACAAAGTTACTTACAATGAGATCGATGATTGTTCCTCAAACCTGGTCCAGGATCCTCTTCACCAAGCTCCAACTGCGCTTCCACGTATCTTTCTCCTCTTCATCTCTCTCTAGGGAATGGATTAGGCTTGCAATGAAGGAAAAAGGAAAGAATAGGGAATTTTGGCTCAAAACTCACAATGTGGCTGCAAATTCTTGGGGCAAGGGGGGAAAGTGAAATGGGCAGAGTTTCACTGTTCTTATGCTTCTCTTTGGAATGAGACCCCAAAAAATCCTTTTATATGACAAAATGATGGTTATTTGGTTGGGTGATGGGCTATAGGCGGTGGGACAGTTGGGAAACTACCCAATAGCCCGTAATCTGAACGAATTCCTTGCAACTTTTTAATTTTTACAAATTTTGCGAGTATACGCGGGATGTAGTGGTGCAACTAGCAAATTTACGCGAGTTGTAGTGGTGCAAAAAGAATGTGTATGTGGGAAGTAATGATGCAAGGCGCGTACATCTTCAAAAATATGGTTTTTAAGAAGAGTTGCTCAGTGATGGCTTGGAAAAAATAGTAAGTGAGATGGCCTAATGCTATGTATGCATGTATGGTGCAATTTAGGGTTATAAAAATAACCCGCATTGTTTCAATGATGTGATAGCAATAGGGTCCTCATCAACCAAGATATCGATCTCCTCATGCTCCCTCTCTTCGGTGGACATACATCCTATTACATGACAAGTTCAAGGAGGAGTTAACTCTTGCACATTTCATTTTTTCTATGCTTTTGAGGGTGTACGTGGGATGTCTTGGACATAGTCGTGTATGCACGCGGGAATATTTTTTTCTGACCATTGGCATACGCGGGTTGTCCTTAGACAACCCGCGTACATGTAGGGTTGACATTTTTTAGAAGGGAGTGCCCCCCAAAAAACTAAAAGAAATGCATAATTGAAGTATGGAAATGCAAGAGGGATGAGTTTATTCTTACTTGGTCCAAACGGAAGTTCGTTTCGTTCTCTGAAGATCCCAGAATCAACTCTTTTAGAGAATAGATCTTTTTCACTTTTTCGTTAATTCTCAATTTGCAATGGTGAAAATGAGTTGTCAGCTTCCTTTTTATAGATATTTTTGGCCGTTTTTACCACTTTTTTGAACCCTTTTGTCATTTTTTCTGGCTTGAAAATCATTTAGTGTGGTTCTTGAGTTTCTTATTGGATGTCACGATGCACTTTGATTTTAGGTTTGGTAACTTTTTGGGAGATGGGTCACTTTTAAAAGGTCCTTTGGTAAAAGTCATTTTTTCCAACTTTTTGCATATAAGTTAGGATTCCACCTCCACTTTCTGCATCTCGTTGTCTTTTCCTCTTTGCCATAGGATCAATCCCACCAAACTATGACATGAAACTGTCATTGTTTCTTTAGAAGTGTCGTAATTTAGTGGTAGATCCTACCTCTACATGGATGCCCTAGTTAGATCCTTATTGCATTTTGGCATCCATGACATCGTTAATGACTTTAGGCTTGGGAGTCCTTGTTAGTGCTGTCCTGATTATGCGCTTGAGCCTCATACGTCTGATGTGTCATCACTCTTGGACTCACCCTCAAGACTCTCGAAAATGAGCATACTTTGTTGACTTTCAAGCTCGCTTTGAAATCTGAAAGCAACATCCGACGAGACTATATTTATGCTTTTCAATCTTGTCAGTATTAACTGAGAAAAGTAACCTCTTGGAGTCTTTTTTAATCCCTTTTCAGACTCTCTAAACATGAAAATATTTCTGAGGGATCTTGTTGTCCTTCACGCTCGCCAAACTAAAACTTGAAGGCATGTTTGGCCGACAGTAGTTTACCTCTTTTTCGGTCTGGATGGTCAATTTTATGAACAAAGGTATACTCTAGGAACTTCGGTTCGCTAGAAGAGTATTCTCAGGTATAAGTTTAACCCTTTTTCAGGCATGAGGGACTAAATTTATGAAAAAGGAACCCCCACAGAGTCCATAGTTAAGATCTTTTCAGACTCCCTAAAATTGAAAAGATCGTCGAGTGACCTTGTTCCTTCACACTTGTTAAATTGGTATAGAAGAACATCTACTGGAATGAGTTTATTAAGGAGGAAAAAGGTACACCTAGGGAGATTCGTCTCACCAGGAGAGTTCTCCTAAGTAAATTTTATACTTTTTCGGACTAAGGAGACTAAATCTAGAAAAAGGTTGTGAGTCCATAGTTAAGCTCTTTTCAAGCTCCTTAAAATTGAAAAGATTACTGAGTTATCTTGTCTGTGTCACACTCGTTAAAATGGTTCTGAATAGACGTATTTTTGGTGCAAGTTTACCCCTTTTTCGAACTGACTAGACTATTTCCGAAAAAGGTACCCCAACAGAGTCTTCTTTTACGTTTTTTCGGACTCTTTAAAGGTGAAAAAACTACCGAGCTTACCTTCTCTGGGCTTGTGAAAAATACATTGAAGGTGGTTTCATTGTTTCTTTCTAATCACATTTTCATCTCTGTGTCTTTGGCCTAATGTCGTCTCCATGTTTCTATCAACTGAACCTTTAAAGCATGCCTTATATGCAAGCCTTGTAGCACTTTGCCTCTACAACTCGACACCTTGACCCATGGAGGAATTTTACCCAAGTGTCCTTTTACTGCACATGTCTCCTTGCTCTGAGAATTAGTGTGTTCCTTGCCCTTGGAACTAGTATGCTTGTGACACTCATTCCTCCTTTGTAATGTAGCATTATTTTATTCTTTTTCAAGCTCTTTAAAATATTGAAAAAGACAAAAAAATAAAAAAATACCCCCAAAAGAGGACGGGAAATATATATTCTTTTTTGGCAACACAATGAATCACCCTTGGACAAATCATATCCTTCCATTTTTTCATCAATCTTTGGGATCTAATATGACCTTAGGAAGTTGTTCTCGCTACATAGAGTTGTGTCCTCTGTGTCCTCCTCCGTTTGGTTATTCTTCCAAACACATAGATAGTTTGCGTTGCCCCCTACATCGTGAACTTATGTCAATGTCATGCTCCCTGAGTCTGATCATCTATCATGCTATTGTCCAAGGGAAGTTTCACCCAACCTGAGTCATCCTTTCTGTAGTTTGTCTCTTGACCTCATGCCCGACCATCCCAAAAGTCCAATCAAGTCCTTGTTCGAAATCAATGAAGTTATCTACCTAATCATCGAGATCCTCTTGTCTTTTCTCGACGAGCCCCAGGTAGTGAAGTCGTACACTCACATTACACTCCTACCCGATTTTTGAAGATCTTGAAGTCGTTGCTCGAGCTCTGAAGGCCTCATCTCCATCCATCAGACATCATTGTCTTCTTGAAGATGGATACTATACTTGTATATCTTTGATTTTGAGATGTATATCCGCTGTGTATTTCTCGCAGCTACACTTTATATAGTTATATGACATGGATCTATAATGTATTTGATTGGAAGCCATGATTTATTTCATCCCGAGCATGGGTATGCCTACCTCAGAGAGAATTGTTATTTTTGCAGATGGCCACCTCCCAAAATCTGGTCCCAACCTCACTCACTTCATACATTGGTGAAGTTTTGTAATGTATTTCGGCCATCAGATGCTCTTCTAACCTCACACATTAGGGGGCATCTGTTATAACCCTAAATTTCTCTACACATGCATACCTGGCATCAGGCCCTCTTATTTGCTATTTTTTTCAAGCCATCACTGAGTTGCTCTTCTTAAAAACACTATTTTTGAAGATGTACATTCCCAACACCATTATTGCCCACATATGTATGCTTTCTGCGCCACTATATCCCGTGTACGTACGCTAGTTGCACCACTACAACTTGTGTATACTCACAAAATTTTAAAAAATGAAAAAGTTGCAAGGAATTTGTATAGATTACGGGCTATTGGATAGTTTTACAGCTGATCCATCGCCTATAGCCCGTCACCTAAACGAATAACCATCCTTTTTTCATATAAATGAGGTGTTGGGGTCTCATTCCAAATCTAATCATAAGAACAATGAAACTCTACCCGTTTCACATCCCTTCCTTGCCCCAAGCATTTGCAGTCTTGTTGTGAGAATTGCATTAGAATTCCCCACTTTTCCCTTTTTCCACCATCATAAGCCCATTCCATTTCCCAAGAAGAAGGTCGAGAGGAAAAAGATACGCAGAGGTGCACTTGGAGCTTGGTGAAGAGGAGCCCGGACCAGGTTCGTGGAGCAGTCGTCAACCTTGTTTTATGTAATCATTGTGATATCAATAAAATAAATATCTTTCCTATCCTGAAATATGATGTGTCAATTGTTTGTATTTGATTTATGTTTTATTCTAACATCTAACCCATGATTTATATATGAGATGCATGTTTGTAGTTTCTTGTTTATCTGTTTGTGAATATAGGCCATCCTTGGAAGGAGGTTTGCAGTCAGCAGAGCTATCAAGCACGAGAGGATTGACATCGAACGCAGAGTAAAAGGTATAGTTACCTGATCTTTCTCACTTTGTCTTTCATGTATGAGTCTGGGGTATGTTTGGGGTAGTTAGAAAAGTAGGAGACTTTTAGATGGTTGTGATCTGCCTGCATTCTTAACCCTAGTGTAGTCCATAGGGGGGGGTTTCCCCGCTAGCACTATATGCTGTTCTCAACTATGGAACAAGTACAATGCTAAAATAATGGAACCCCCTCTCTTCCTACTAGCCTAGTATTTAACATATATTGATAGCCATGTAGGGTTAGGGTTATTGCATGTCTCAATCCTCTATTAGTGTTAGGTTTTGGACCTTTTAGAATAATATTTAAATTCAACACATGATTAACTCATGTGTGAGTAATGGGAGTTGACTTGGAATCTACTTAGTACCACAGTGGTCAACAAGGTAGGTAAACTTGTGGGAGGCATAACACATATGAACTCTAATTGAAGTTATTTTCACATAGTTGCAAATCTCTTGATGTGTTTTAATTAAGGAGTTGGGAGATATGCACTCAAAATTTTGACCCCAAAAAGCGTCGTTTGATGCCTCAAAATGGTTCTAGAAGGTCTTAGACCCCAAATTTCCAAACTAGGACCTACCACTAAAATGGGCCCTACAAGCCAATTCCTCTAAATTTTCCACCCAGAAAGTACCAAGATAGATGAAAAATTATATAATGATCCATTCCGGATCAATATCACTAGAGTTTGTGATAAGTGTATAACACTTACCTTCAAACTTACATTTAGTTTTGATAATGCTTTTATTAAGCCACTTTTCCTCATAAATTGAATTAAACTTGTTGTTTTGGTGTTGATTTTTCTTTCCATGTCATCATATTTTCTCCTCATTTTTGTGTAAATGTTGCATCTATATTTTCTTTCCCCCACTCTACTATCACCTTCTATATTTAAACATTCAAAATAATTATGTCCTTATTCCTTACAAGTGTAACAACAAAATTGTTGTCATTTATGACCTATAACTCATCCTTAACAACCATCGCTACTTAAATTTTGTATGATCCTCCCTTTATTCATTTCTCCTATACCTATTCTTGTGAATATTATAACTTCTAATGAACATTTCCTTCTCCACCTCATTGATTTCCTTGTCTTCTTCTTAAATTCTTTTGGGTCTCCTTTCTCACCATATTTTCCTCTACCTTCAAGGATCACTTATAGGTATCTTCTACCAAATAAATTTTATGGAGACTCATTTTATTTGAAATAATAAACTTCAAATAATTAACATACCTCAATCCCATTTGATATTCTTGTTCTTCATGTCTAGTCCCAAAGACAACCTTATAAAACCCCTAATTGTACTCATGTACTCCTATACATTGTGGTCCTTGTACAAAACTCCTAATTGTACTCTTGTACTCCTATACATTGTGGTCCTTGTACTTTATTTTTTTGCATTTATCTAAATAGAATAATAACCACTTGAGCGTAACTATTACTCCAAAATGAGAACTCCAAGCCCAAAACCACTGAACTTTGGTGAAATATCCTTAAAATTTGTGCCCAAATCGAAAAAATATCATTAACAATATAACATTTTTTAAGAACCAAATATATCATATTTTTAAAAATTTCCAAGCTTATGGTCCCACGAATATCCAAGCTTTTTTTCTCATGGTCAAAATTTATTTCTCAAATTTTTTGAAAACTTGTTTTACTAATATCACCATTTTTTTCATGGTTAAAATTTATAATATTTTTGAAAAATGGATTTTTTTCCATGGTTAAAACTTATAATATTTTTGAAAAATGGTAGACTCTATAACATGGTTTGGAAAAGTTGATTCATGTGTGTCTTTAATGGATAACATTTAAAATGGAAAAAAAAATGACGTTGGATGTCTCTGGTAGAAAATAGAGGAAACAAAATAAACCATTTTCTAATTACTTTAACAAGTCCTTAATGTAAACATGAAATGGAAAAAATATATAATTTGATAATAATAAAATAAATTGGCATATATTCATATTAATCCTTTTAAGTATTGAGAGGTATCCGAAGTGGTTTATTTTGTATTTTTATCTTTTTTTAGTGCTTAATACATATAGTGTTGATAAGAATTCTTTAAATTAAAAAGTAAGGATTCAAATTAACACACTTCATAAAAATCATAAAGCATGAAACATATTACATACAATAATTATGATTTTTTTTCCAAATAAAACTTCTCAGAATCTCCCTATTCCTTGAAATATCTAGATGGTAGGTGATCAACCAAGAGTCACAATAAAAAAATGGAAACCCTAAAAGATTTGACATGGTCTCCCTATAAGCAATATGATTTGGGAAAATGGTTCAACTGATTAAAATAACTCATGAGACTCAACAATTATAAATTTGTTATCATATTTTAAAATAAAAATCATTATCAAAATTAACTTAAAAAACATTAATTTCATGTTATTAAAAAATTGCAAATAACTAATTCCTAATGAATATAATTTTTTTTTTGATAAATACATAAATGCTAATTATGCTATAAATTATCCCTATAAAATGAAAAATACATAAATGATAAATATTTTTTTGACTTATTCCTGTATAAAAATTATGAATAAAATTTTTAAAACTTAAAAGAAAACATGATCTTTAATATCCATTTAATGGTTAACATTAGGGGATCAAATTTGATCAGATTTGAAGAGCAAAGTCATATTTCAATTTGAATGTTTATTTTAGATTTAACATTTCTATGTTGACAAGCTAAAATAAAGTATGCATTTAATGGTTAACATTAGGGGATCAAATTTGATCAAATTTGAAGAGCAAAGTCATATTTCAATTTGAATGTTTATTTTAGATTTAACACTTCTATGTTGACAAGCTAAAATAAAGTATGCTTTTCATTCGAAAAAAAAAAAGATGACCCTGTTAGAAAACAAAATATTTTGTACACAATTTTACCAAAATAAATGCATGGAGAGATAACACTTATTGTCTTTATCTATCTTGAGAATACCATTATTCTATTACCCTTTTAAAGACTTCACCTATCATGATTTTTAGCCAAACTTTCACAAGCTTTAATGCTTCCACATCAATTTAATGAAAAAACTTGATTCTAAAATAATTAAGGAGATGTTTAGATATCCATGTCCATTTATGGGATGCTTTAAATATATTATGACACGTTCTCATTAGGATGGGAAAATGGGATATTGATGAGGTTTTGATATCAAATTTTTTATTAAAAATATGTAATGGATAATTATAATTGTTGGAAAACAAAAATTGTTGTTTTTGATCAGAGATCATTTTTATTTTGATAACTTTGTTTTGTTTCAGTCACCATAATAGAAATTAGATTTATAATGTTCATGAATTCTGGTTCTTTTGGAAATTATAGAATCTCATTCTTACTTTGTCAAACATAATCTTCTTAAAAGATTATTTCAATAACCACTTACAATTTTATTTGTAAAATATATCAAGAGACATTATTAAAAAAAA
>SNQJ01S0012575.1:77611-89407 GCA_010110895.2 Picea sitchensis | reverse complement strand
AATCGAAAGTAACTTTATGACCTTGGTCACACATTTGACTCACACTTAAAAGATTGTGTTTCATATCTTCTACTAGTAGAACATTTTCTGCCTTTTCATTCTTGTTCCCAATGCAGACTGTGCCTTTTCCAATGATTTTGGCTGAATCATCATTTCCGAAGGAGACTGATCCACCTCTTTCCTTTCGTAATGTAAGAAACTTGTCTCTATCACCTGTCATGTCTTTTGAACATACACTGTCAACATACCAGCCACGTTTCTTCTGTTTATCTTGTAAAGCGACTGTGCATTCTTCATTGCTATACTGATCTTGTTTTATTATCCATGTCATTTTCTGAGGTTCTTGTTTGTGATTCTGTTAAGGTTCTTTAGGAGGGACTGTCATTCTGCAATTTTTTGCCATGTGTCCAAAATTGTTACATTTGTAACATTCCACTTCAGTGCTCAAAGATTCAAACCCGTTGTAACTTCTTCTCTGTGTTTCACTAGGTATTCTTGAATAACCCCTTTGTGTATGGCTCTCAAAGTAGTTATTGCTCCTATTGTTAGCTCTGCAATTTACAGCTTTATGTCCAAAATTATTACATGCATAACATAAACCAAAAAATATAGTTTGATACCTTGTAGTTGAAGATCTTCTGAAAGGAGGTGCTCTTATGAATCCTTCTTCTTCTTGAGGTCTTTCTATCTATTGTTGATTCTGAAATCTGAATCTTCTCGGTGGAGGAGTGTCCATGTAATCTTCATTGTATATCTTTTTATCCCCTTTGATTGTTTCTGCAAAGATTTTTGGATTTTTTTCTTGCTTTGTTGTTTTGGAGCTTGATCCCTTTTTTGTTTGATTGTATCCAAGTTCGGATGTGTCAAGATGAGATTTTTGACTGTTGATAATGTCATACAAAACTTTTGATCTATTCTACATATTTTTGTTTTGAATATCCTTTCTTAGTGTGACAATCTTTGCTTCCAGGTTTCCAATGATCCTGTCCTTTCATTCTAGTTGTTCTTTGAGTGCTTCTTCAATTCTTTTATCTTATTCTATTTGAACCTTCAATTTTGTGATCATTTGCTCTAGTTCTTGAGTGTCTTTTTTCTTATCTAGTTCTGCTTGAAGTTTCTTGTTTTTCTTCTTTTCTCTTCTGATAACTTCTATGGCACTCATTAATTCTTCTCGGAAGTCAACTTCCGCCTCTTCAATTTCTTCTTCATATGATTCTTCATATTCTTATTCGGAGTTTTCTTTATTAGTGTCTTCTACTGCCATGAATAGAACTCTCCCTGTTTCACTGTCACAGACTTCATCTTCATCTGATGATGAGATGTCTTCTTTGGTGCAAAAGATTTTCTTGAAAACTTTATTTGTAGTTCTTTTACCTTTACATGTTTGTCTGCCTTTTGAGTAACCTTTATCATTTCTCTTTTTCTTATGAGGACATTTGCTATCAAAATGACCAATACCATCACAATTAAAACAAATTAAATGAAGCTTACCTCTATACCTACCATTGGTTCCCTTGTTCAGTCTTTTGATGAAGTTGGCCATTTCTTCATCATCTTCCGAGACGTCACTGCTGCTGCTATATTCTTCTTGTTCATTTTTCTTTTGCTTTGATCTTTTGGATGCTTTGAAGGTTGCTTCTTTTACATATGGATTTTCCTGTTCAATTTTTATATCATATGTTGTGGAGATTCCATGCAGCTCATCCATGCTTATTGAGTTTAGATCCGATCTTTCTTCTAGTGTTGATATCTTAGGGTTGAATCTCATAAGAAGAGATCTTAGTACCTTTTGAACAATTACAGATTCTTCGATTTCTTCTCCCAATCCTATGATTGCATTCATTGTTTCATCGACTCGTAAGAAGTAGGCTGTGATATCTTCATCTTCCTTCATTTTTAGTTGTTCAAAATGACCTCTGTAAGTTTGAAGCTTTGCTGCTTTGACTTTTGAATCTCCTTCATAAATGTTTCGAAGCTTGTCCCAAATATCTTGAGCATATTTACAATGTGCAACTTTGGTGAATACCGTAGCACTGAGACCATTCAAAAGTGCATTTTTGTCTTTGGAATTATTCTCACCGAGTTTCACTACTTTGTCATTTGTTGGTGGAATTGTTGGCATTGTGTATCCATTTACAATTGATTTCCAAACTTGAAATCCCTGTGCCTGTATATATGTCTTCATCCTTATGCTCCAAAAAGCATGCTTTTTTCCATCAAACTGCGGTATTCCATTTTTATATGAGTTGGTACTCTCCATGATCTACCTTTCAGTGGTTAAACTAATTTCTGAAGGAACCTGCTCTGATACCAATTGTTGGATTACTGACAGGGGGGGTGAATCAATAATAGCGTAATTAGAATCCTTTTTCTTCAATTGTTATATCAATGTATAATTATTATCCAATAATGAGCAGTAAGAAATAAACAATCACATACATACATAGTACACTAGTGTTTTATGTGGAAACCCAAATCGAGAGAAAACCACATAATGATTTTTCTTATATGTCTTGAAGAATTACATTCATTGAAGAACAAACTTCCTTTGTTTTCCAACTGCAATTGAAAGGAGGCTCCAACCCCCTAGTTTCTCATGATACAACCTGAGGGAAGCTCCAACTCCCCAATTCTCTGGCTACAACAAGAAGGAGGATACAACCCCTTATGTTCTCCGGCTACAACCGGAAGGTGGCTACAAGCACCTGTCCTTGCCCCATCCTGGCACCCTAAAGTAGAAGTAGAATGATGGAACCACTGTCACACTATCACTATGAGATATACTGCTATAAATCTGTACCAATAAATCTGAACCATGCATCAACCTGTACCTCAACCTGTAATCAACCTGTACCATAAACAAGTGCATCAACCATGCATTAACCTGTACCAAACAAACTGTAATCAACCTGTACCATAAAAAAGTGCATCCAACCATGTACCAAGTATGTACCAATCATGTGTCAACTACTCATCAACCAACATCATCAACTATACACCTCATGTATGTGCCAACTCATCAACTACTTGTCTCAACCATGTAATCAACATGTAACTCAACCAAAAGACCTCATCAATTTCATCATCCAAATATGATTTATAGCTCTATAATAGACCTGGTGTATATTATCACATTCCTACAAACCTTCCTTAACTTTAACAACAACAGACTAGCATTTTCATCAAACCTTTCTTTAGTCTCACATGCCTAGTTTTGGATTAGTCAACAACCCTAACTTGAATTAATCATAACTTTGTACCTGTAATGTATAAAGATATGAAACTTATACACAATGTTATTCAGTGTTTTTTATGCAATTCCTACAAGTTTCACTACTTTGGAACCTCTCAGAAAAGGAGTTATAGCAAAAATTGCATAGCTTGCTGAATTTTGGCTTATTCTAGAGAGCGACCTTGTAGAGCATTCCCCGCACAGAATATTTTCTGAATTGATCTGAAACTATTACACAACATAATAAAGACTGTACCCTAACTAACACATTTGATCTCACTGAATTTGGATATTTTATGAAGAATTTACGATGTTTTTACCAGAAACACATGTTTTTGACTAGTTTCAGGACTAACCACAAACCCTATTTTCCACAGAGCGTAAATCCCAAAATACAACGACCCACAAGGTGAATTTTTTACCACATATAATTGGATATGTTTTTTGAATGGCATAGAAATTTCACGGTCTTAATCATTATATAAAAAAATTTATAGAGAAAATGGTGAGATGACCTGTAAATAACATACCTTAGAAAGCACCATCAAAAGATATTATCCTTCCTTGCATTTCAACCTTCTTTTCTTCAGCTTCACTCAGAACTCTGGTTTAGATTTCCTTGGTTACTTCAAACACCTATATATATTCAATATGCTCAAGTGTGTGTTAAATGAGAGATCCTTTCCTCTTATTTATACTCTCCAAGTAGCTTCCTTAAAAACATCTTCTAGGTCACTTGGTCGACTTTCCTTATTTTAGGGTTAACCCACTTCTAATTTCTCCAATAAAATTATTATTGAAATAATTTATTTTGTATTCAATTTGAATTATAATACACTCATCACTTCACTTTATTATTTATCCTTTAAAATCCTCTTAAACCACTTTGACTACTTTGACCTTTTGGGGCTTCTAGATGACATATGAGGGTCCTCCAACTTCGTAAGGCCATAACTCTCAAACCGTGAGGAGTTATGTGACATTCCACATACCACCAAAAATGTCATGACATGTACTATCCATATAGAATAGTATTATCTGAAATATATCATAAAGCATACCGTTACCCATCAAACAAACTTGGGTTCATTACCCAAACCTGGGGTCTCCAACTTCTCATGGACATAACTCTCTAATCGTGAGGAGTTATGTTACGTTCCACATACCATCGGAAATGGAATGCCAAGAAATATCCATCTAGGATAGTTTCCCTGACAAATTCACTGTCCTTTATCTCATTATTCCACAATTAAGCATGGGTTCTCTTACTCCGCAAAGCGTCTTCCCGTGAGGGCTTTCACCATAAGGGGACCACTCTGGAGTTCATCCATATTTACTTCTTATTAACCATAAAAAAACAATAATGAGTCATATTTACATCAAACAATATTGGGTCCATTACCCAAACCTTTGTGCTACAGAGCTTTCTTCAAGGGTTGACATCAATGACAACCAACCTTAATCAACACAAATTTCAGATATATATCAAGACAAAGGTCAACCATGCAAACATTCTCCAAATTAGGGTTTGAAATGTATGTAACTTACAATTGACATAACTTTTGATTGGAATATCCATTTTTGGTGATTCAAAATTTGTGATAAAGAGGAAAAAGGGAAGAAAGTTTTCACCATATTGGAAAGGAGGAAAATAATATGGATGAGGTGAAAAAGAAGATGGATGAAAATTGGGAGCATATGGAAAAGAATAAGAATTGAAAAATTCCATGTCTTCTATGATCTTACATACTCTATATGAGAGACTCCCTAAAGGAGATATGAAAATGTAAGAAAACCATGAAAATGTAGAGGAAATAAATATTGAGTCCCATAATCATGATTATTCATCACTTCAAGATCTACATCATCTAGGTTTCAATGCAACACTAAGGAACTACTTCATTCCAAAGATCGATATTATGAAGTTTGATGGAGCATTTGTTTATCTACATTGGGTTCTAAGCTTAAAAAAGGTACCAATAGAATTCTTGTACTTAGAAAATGATCAATTTGTTGGGTATCAATGGCTTTGTGAAGGAAAAAATAATTATATTATCTCTTGGTCCATTTTTATGGATGAATTTATATCACATTATGGGGATATTAAGAGCAATACATTCTTTAATCAATTGATAAATCTTTGGTGAAAATTTCCAATTATAGAGCACATTCAACAATTCCAAAATCTCAGTCCCAGGGTAAAGAACGTTCTTGAGGATAATTTTTTCGATATCTTTATGGACACTTTAACTGAGAACATTCGATATGAGGTGTGTCTCTTTGGACCTAAATCCATAGAGAAAGCTTTCAATATGGCAAGGAAAGTGGAAAATAAAAATATGGCTACTAGAACAATGACCACTAACAACTATAAAGAACACCAAGTTCTGTCCCCTAACCTCACTCAATCGAAAAGGTTGACACCTCAACAAATGGATGAGAGAAGAGAAAAGAGACTATGTTTCGATTATGATAGCAAGCACAAAGGTTGACCATTATTGACAAAGGTTGATTTAGTTGAGTATTGTTGACTATCATTGATGAGTGTTGGCATTAGCAACTTTGATTAATTATGGTGACCATATTTATAGTGACTTTAATATGGTAAACCATGGTGGCATTATTTGACTTTGATTGATTATGTTTGACCTTATTTATAGTATGTTCGATTATGGTCAACCATGGTTGACCACACTAATGATATGGTTGACTCAGTTACACCATGGTTAACAATAACTGACATTAGTTACCAAAGGTTGCATATGATTGACAATAGTTAAATCTAAGTGACTAATATCGATCATGGTTGGTTGTTATTAACCATGGTTGAATAATAGTTGAATATGACTGTTATGATTTCTAATGATTGATTATAATTGTTAACAATTGACTATTTCTTACTTTTATTGAAAATCATTGATTTTGGTTGATGTTGCATGACTATAGCAGATATGATGCAATGTGATGTTTAAAAAATGAATAAAAGGGGGTTACACTGCATTATGACAATTAAGAAGGAATAAAAGAGGGTTATATCACATTTTTACATTTTAAAAGTAAAAATCTAAGAGATTTATGTTATGTTGATATTATTTGATCAAGTTTTCATTTGGTTGCGTTCAAGTGACTTTAGTTCATTTCGGTTAACTTTGGTTGATTACAATTGAATTTGTATGAATCTTTTTGACTCTTATTGAATTTGATTGACTTTGGTTGGCTTTGATTCACTTTGTTGACTATAGGTTCAATATAATTGGCTTTAGTTGATTGTGGTTGACTATGGTTGATTACACTTGACTTTAGTTTGTTGACTATAGTTCCTTATCATTCATTGGTGGACAATTTTGTTGATATTTTATTGGCAATTCTGTCAATATCAAAGAATTCATATTACCAAACCACACTCAAAATATAAATAGATTTTTATTATCTATTCATATTGTAATGTTCAAGAATGAATAATTCTCTTAAAAATGAATAGAAGAGGATTACATCACATTTCAATATTCAAGAGAAGAATAAAAGAGGGTTATGTCCCATTACAACCTTCAAGAATGAGTGAAAAATGGTTATGTGTCATTGCAACATTTTAAAAGTACAAAAGAGGGTTCTCACATAATGATATTTCATAAGGGTTACATAGGATTCCAACATTTGATAAAATACAAAGGTGGGTTATGTCATAATCCAATGCTCGATAATGTTCATGGCTGACCACATTAAATGTGATTGATTCATGATTGATTATCATTGAGAATAGTTGAATCATGTTGAATTTAGTAGATCATAGTTGAGTATTTCTAATTATGGTTGACTATATGGTTCACCATTTTGACTATATTATTGACCAAATGGACCATGTTCTTCACAAAATTTAAATAATGGTTTTATAACATTACGACATTTCTAAAGAATAAATTTGAGAGGGTTACCTTTTGTTGACATTGATTGATAATGATTTCCTTATGTGAAATTCAATTGAATTTTGTTTATTTTTATTAACTTTGTTTGAATCTTGTTGGATTTGATTGACTTTAGCTTGCTTTAGTTGTCTTGAATTCACTTTGGATGAGTACTGTTTATTTTTCACTTTGGTATATTTTGGTTAATTATGATTGACTATGGTTGAATACGCTTAACATTGGTTGGTTGTTTTTAATTATGTGTTTGATTGGTGAATTATGTCAACATATGATTACAATTGGGTAGAGGTCTAACTATTAATCTTACTACACCAATTTCAATTTATGAATAGATTTATATTAGCCATTCATCTTAATAAATTAAATTTAAATTTTGGTCAATTCTATTAAAATAAATAATTAATGATATGAATGAAAATCATCTGATCTCCTCCTTTCATTAGATTTGGTGGAGATTTTGAGGCTCCCCAAGTTATCTTCCTTATGATTTTATATCACATTGCAATATTTAAAAAGTAATAATCTAAGAGGTTTATGTCACATTGAAATTAACTTATTGTGATTTCCTTTAGTTGAATTTTATTCATTTCGATTAACTTTTGTTGAATACAATTGATTTTGGTTTACTGTTGTTGGATTTAGTTGAATTTGGTTGGATTTAACTCACTTTGGTTGGCTATAGTTCAATATACTTGATTGTCATTGATTACAATCATTTATGGTTGAATTTAGTTGATTATGGTTTATTACACTTGATTTTGGTTCACTTTGATTTGTTGAATATAATTGCCTATTGTTAACACAAACATCTGCAACGACAAAATTAACTCAAAGGCATTGTGAGCTCTAAGTTCTGGAAATTGGCACTACCAAAATTTCCGAAAGCATTCTCTGTTTTTCATAAAACACTCGCTCTACCGAAATTTTCGGAAGCATACTCTGAAAAACACACACGCATTTTCTTCCTATTTTCCCGTTACTTTTCATGTCAATTAGTGTCAAGGTTACACCTGTTTATAGACCATCTCATGTAATATGAGTTTTTGGCATGGATCTCAGTTCGAATGAATTTTTACATCACGTTTAGGGTTTGGCTGTCATCATGAGAGTTACAGTTAGGCATCATGTCTCATGTATGTCCGTCCTAGGTGTCACTGTCCCCGATTAAAAGATCTTCCACATCTTAAGTCTGAATCTGAGGTCACTACTCATTATTTAAAATGGTCTATTAAACCCGTTGCATACCATGCGGCCAAAATTTTCGGCGTTTTCAAGAAATTCATGACAGGGTATCTACCAACACATACAACACTTAGACTCAACCACTTATTTCTCTAATCCTCATTCAGGAGAACGAGGGAAAATTGTAGTTATCCATCCTATGATTGTTGGTGAATAAGCTATTGCACAAAGAGAAACTTGGCATAAAGATCCAGTTCAAAAGACATTTGGTTTTCTAGCCTGAGAACACCTGTAAGGTAAAGCCCTCCCTGTTTGACAACTCATATACACCACAAACAATAGTTTATTTTTTTTAATTACTAAGGGAGGTGACATTAAGCGGATATAATCCGAGGGTGCAGATTGTTTAGATGACAAGCCCCGAGTTAGTCATATTTTTGTGGAAGCAGGGTGGTATCCTTTATATACCATGCTTGGAGGAGAAAACCAGGAGGTTGCCAAGAATTTTTCCCAATATTTCAATGGACATGAGGCTGGTGTTTTGGGCCTTAAGCTACAGGTTACAGAGAGCTCAATTGAAGAGATTTTTCAGCTACCACGGGAAGGTGAAAAATGGTTCAAGGGACAAGTAATTTCAGGAGGTGATATCAATAGATTCCTCAAGGATGACTATAGAGATCCCAATTGGGAAAAATGGATCCCTAGAGTCCTCTTGAAAGAGTAGTGGATTGAACCTCTTAGTATGATAAATATATATCTTACCTGTGAGAGGAGGTTCACATTGTTTTTCTTATACCACATTAGATTCCTTTTCCACGTTGCAGGGATGAAGATGTTGAACTTGCCCTTTTTCTTGCTGAAAAGACTCACCAAGATGTCAGCTCGGATTCAGGCACACCCTACAACATCTGAATATAGTGTTTATTACCAAGGAATAATCAAGGTGTTGGTCATAGAAGAGTTGAAGAAAAGAAACCTGACCTGGGAACATTTCMTCTTATACAAAGCAAGCCTAGCTGCACCTGTTCAGGAATTGTCTCATTATAAGGAGCCATTACAACACCAGGATCCATCTCAATCCCCTTAATATAAAGGGAAAGAAGAAGAACCCGCATCTTCATATGTTGGTAGGAGGACTAGGCGGAAAGCTAAAAAGATCATTGTATATAAGAAAACTAGGGTGAAAGAGGATACATAAAAGACTTCCACTGTTAAGACTAAAGAAGAAATAGAGAAGAGTTAAATATCTACACCCAAGGAGCCTAAATMTTTGAAAATCATACCCTCTATTCCACCTTTCCCAAAGGAATACACTAGAAAAAAGAAGGAACAAGTGCTTCCAGAAGAGACTGATTCACCTACAACTCAAGATATCCAGCAAGCTAAGGAACATGGAGAAAATTGGATAGTACTTTCAGAAGAAGCTACCTTGTCAGATGAAGAAATAACAAAAAATGAAGGTTATACAAGACTAATAAGAAGAAGACACACTAGACCCAGCAACAAATTCAATCTTAATGTAAAGGCCTTGAAAAAACCAGCATTGAAGATTGAGCTCATATATGTGGACAAGCAATCTAAAGAGGTACAAGTTGTAACCCCTTCTATTGCAGAATCCAGTGGCCAGAAGAAAAAAGTGAAGGGTAAACCTTTTAAGGGTGAGCAGAGTGAAACATCAAAGAGGAGGAAAGTTCAGAGAACTCCTAAGGGAAAAGGTACCACTATAGTAGAGCCAACTTCCATAGTTACCAGGTCTCAAACTGCATTAGAAAGAAGAATAGGCTTGGATGAGATTGTTGAAGTGGCAACTCACTTAGAGGAGAGGTAAAGAAAGTTATTTTCCTAAAAATATAGTTTTTCCTACTCTAGATGCCTTACCCATGTCTAAAATATCTCAACTCTTTTTGAGAATAACATATACACATATTTTCTAATGTCTTAGTGCATAATTTTGAACGAAATAGAACGCTACCAGAATTTTCGATAGCATCAAGATAAACAGTTTTATAACAGAACACTACCGCAATTTCCAACAACGTCGTGATAAACAGTTTTATAATAGAATTCTACTAGAATTTCTGGTAGTGACAACATTGAAGCTATTTTGACAATTGTTTATAAACCTTTTTGAGATGGTTAAAACATGATTGGGCCTCCTAAAGTTGTAGGCACGTGGAAGGTAGTTAGTTGATGGTTTTGGGTGATTTGTGGTTAGTTGATGAAGAAACAAATGGTCCTAAAAAGATGGTTCATGGAAACAACAACCCAACCCAAGATTTGGTTTACCTCAATCACACGCAGCATCTTCAGCATGATCGATTTTCTCCTCCTGCTTAACATCTATCCAGTTAATTAGCTAGTTGAGGAAGCATATTTATAGTTATGCGTATGGTTTTCTTGGGATGTAACTAAATGATTAATTATGTAATTAAGTTGTTACATTTCTTTTGGAGGTGGCGTTAGGGTCGCTCCCTATATATTTTCACTTGAAAATTTTTGTAAGGGTTGGTTTGTTCAACCAGAAGCTTGATATTAATAAAATACTCAGTTTTACTTTATGTAGAAGGATATTGTGATTAAGGAAATGTTTAATGCATGGTATGTTTCTTCTTCTATTATTTTTATATTCATCCATTTGCAGTAGCTGGAGTTTAACAGTGATAACCCTTTGGAGGATCCAGATGGTTGTTATGTATGTTCTGGTTTTCTGTACATCATTTTCTAGCAGATTTAATAGCATGTGAGTGAAGGTTCATGACTAAGGCATCAAATACTTTATGCATGTTTTTCAATTTCTGTTCTATAGTTTGTATCTAAAACAGAGCTTTGGATGTAGGTTGTTTCCTGGATGTAGGAGTTTCTTAGGATCTTTTAAACTTCTTAGGTAACTATCATCTTCTTTGTTACACTTTCCACTTCCTAATATTACAGTCTAATACATGGAACTCATTACCTTCCATAATTTTCCAAATATATGAGGTCCTATCTGAGTTAAAATCACTTTCAAGCGTTTTAAGATGACATTCCACCTTTTAAAATTTTCCATTTACCAAAACTCATTTGAAGTGAATCTTGATGTGTAAGTCTCACCCCTTTGCAGTCAAGGGGTGACTCCTTGCGTTAACATTAAATGGCATCATTGTCGAGGAAGGAGTGTGAAGCTAGCTTCCATGGGAGAACGACATAGATCCTTCTCTTGATGGTAGACAAGAGAGGGACACAAAATTTGAGTGTAATTATCTACCTCGTGACTCCACAATCAACGACTCCATTGGGGAGGATCCTGTTGACAGAATATGACCATAGGAAAGGGGATGACCATGTATCAACTTATGATCTTTCTAAATGAACTCATGTTCTTCTTTATCAACTCTTTCCTGTTTTTGCCTTTACATATTAATAGGATCATATTGTGATTTATTTATTCGTATGATCATCAACCTTCCTTTATATATCCAT
>SNQJ01S0012575.1:60783-77519 GCA_010110895.2 Picea sitchensis | reverse complement strand
GCCTTCTGCCTACATTGTAAATGTTGATCTTGTATCTTCACCTCAGCCTATTCATAAGGATGAACTTTGTATTAAAATACCTCATGAAATTGATCATCCTTGTAATCATGAGAGTGATAAAATTGATTCAAAGCCTTTAGAGATCTCATCACCTTCTGCTATCTTAGTTGAGTCTTGCCATCAGGTTGTTAAACCTCATATTCATCCCACTAGTTTTCAAACTAGAATAAGAGACAAGATGTTTAAACCTTTAAGGTTTCCATATCACCTTGATCCTTATCCTCTTGATTTCCTTGAGTATCTTCCTCGGTTTTCTAGAGAGGATCATGTTACAGCTGAGAGGCATTTGAGGGCCTTTGAAAATTTTGTTGATCAGTTTGAGATAGTTCATGATGATGTTACTACAAGGATGTTCTCCAAATATTTGTTTAGAGATGTTGTAGTATGGTTTAAGAGTTTGAGAGTTGATTCCATTGGTTCTTGGATCGAATTGTCCAATGCTTTTCTAAAGCATTGGGGTGAGAACAAGTCTTTTGACCAATACCTCATTGATTTTTATACTTTGAGGAGAGGAGAAGAAGAGGTTTTGTTTGTCTTCCACTGGAGTTTCTATAACGTTTATAATAGTATTCCTTTGGATATCTGGCCTACCAAGACTGGTTCCATGGTATAATATGATATGGCTCACCATTCAGAGCTTGTCCTTCTCCTGAGGGAAAGGACATATTCATCCTTAAGACGCTTAGTTGAACATGTTAAAGAAGTCGAGGAAAACATTCGTGCTAGCAAGAAGATTCGAGATCGAGTATATTTTGAAAATTTGCATGCACTAGATGAACAACAAGAACACAATGAGTATGAATCAGATCTGGAACAACAACAAGGATGTAATTATGATTCACATTTGGAATCAGATTCTTCAACATTTGCATATCTTTCTATGGACAAAGATGCATGTCTAGCTTATGATCAGTTTTCAAATCATGTTGAACATATTATAACTAATGATTGCATAGATAGCTATATGTTCTTAGCTGATCATAATTATCAGTGTGATTTAAACCCTTTTGTACCATTATCTTGTGATCATCCTGTTGGAAAAAAAAAGACTGCAATTTTTGATGATCAAGATCGGATCTCAAGGGAACCAGAAGGTTCTTTGTTTTCAAGAAAAGAGGAATGTATGTATGAGAAGTTTCCTTTTCTTAATCAGTAAGTTTCCAACCATTTTCTCGAGGATCCAATTGTAGCTTATATGGAGTCATATGTTTCATATTGTCTCAAAATCCCAGTTTTCATTATTTCATTGATATACATGGGTAAGCATGTTTCTCTGAAGGAATTTATATATATGTTTTCAGACCTCTGTTATTCTCTATTGATCAATGGTATATATGGGATTCCTTCAGTCATGAAGTTGCTTGAATGGTTACTGTTGAAATTTTCCTTTACTTGAGCAAGTTATCAATCTGGTTAGGGTAGGGTAGCATAGGTAATAAGCTCGCTTCCCGAGCTTTGCTTTCCTTCAGTATATTGAATAAGTGGTAGTTTTTGACAGTGTTTAGAGGTTGGTTACACATATGACTCCATAGCCCAATGGGTAAGGCAATTGGAACTGCTAAAGTTCTTGGAAGCCTCACAGGGAGCCCCCATCCCAGTTGGAGCTTGTTGTTAACACAAACTTCTGTAATGACAAAATTAACTCAAAGGCGTTGTGAACTCTAAGTTCTGGAAATTGGCACTACCAAAATTTCCCAAAGCATACTCTGTTTTTCATAAAACACTAGCGCTACTGAATTTTATGGAAGCATACTCTGAAAAACACACGCGCGTTTTCTTTCGGTTTGCCCGTAAGTTTTCATGTCACTTAGCATCAAGGTTACACCTGTTTATAGACCACGTCATGTAATATGCATGTTTGACATGGATCTCAGTTAGAATGGATTTTTATATCATGTTTAGGGTTTGGGTGTCATCATGAGAGTTAGAGTTAGGAGTCATGTCTCATGTATGTCCATCCTATGTGTCATTTTACCCGATTAAAAGAGCTTCCACATCTTAAGTCTGAATCCGAGGTCACTACTCATTATCTAAAATGGTCTATTAAACCCATTGCATAGCATGTTGCCAGAATTTTCGGCGTTTTCAAGAAATTCACTACAGGGTATCTTCCAGCACATCCAACACTTAGACTCAACCACTTGTTGCTCTAATCCCCAGTCAGGCGGATAAGGGAAAATTGCAGTTATCGAGCCTATGAATGTTGGTGAATAAGATGTTGCACAACGAGCAGCTTGGCAGAAATCTCTAGTTCAAAAGAGATTTCGTTTTCCAGCCTGAGAACACTTGTAAGGTAAATACCTCCATGTTTGATGACTCATCTACACAACAAACAACAATTTATTGTTTTTAATGAATAAGGGAGGTGACATTAAGAGGATAGAACTTGAGGGTGTCGATTTGTTAGATGCCAAGCCCCAAGTTAGTCATATCTTTGTGGAAGAAGGGTGGTATCCTTTCTGTAATAGGATTGGAGGAGAAAATCAGGAGGTTTCCAAGCAATTTGCCCAATATTTCAATGGAAATGAGGATGATGTTTTTTTCCTTAAGCTATAGGTTACATAGAGCTCAATTGCATATATTTTTCAGCTACCATAGGAAGGTGAAAAATGGTTCAAGGGACAAGTAATTTTAGGAGGTGATCTCAACAACTTCCTCAAGGATAATGGTAGAGATCCCAATTGGGAAAAAGGAATCCCTAGAATCCTCTTGAAAGAGGAATGGATTGAACCTCTTAGGATGATAAAGATATATATTACCTATGAGAGGAGGTTCATAGTGGTTTTCTTATACCACATGATATTCCTTTTCCACCTTGCAGGGATGAAGATACTGAACTTACCCTTTTTCTTTCTCAAACGCCTCACCAATATTTCAGCTCGGATTCAGGCACACCCTACAACATATGACTACAGTGTTTATCACCAAGGAATAATGAAGGTGTTGGTCATAGAAGAGTTGAAGAAAAGAAACTAGACCTAGGAGCATTTCCTCTTCTACAAAGTAGGCCTAGCTGCTCCTGTTCAGGAATTATCTCATTCTCAGAAGCCATTACAACACCAAGAGCTTTCTCAACCCCCTAAAAAGAAATGGAAAGAAGAAGAACCTGCATATTCATCTGCTGGTAAGAGGACTAGGAGGAAAGATACAAATATCATTGTATATAAGAAAAATAGGGTGAAAGAGGCTAAAGAAAATACTTCCCTTGTTAATACTAAAGAAGAAACAAAGAAGGGTGAAATATCTACAACCAAGGATCTTAAATCCTTGAAAATCATACCCTCTATTCCTCCTTTCCCAAAGGCATACACCAGAAAAAAGAAGGAACAAGTGCTGCAAAAAGAGCTTGATTCACCTACAGCTCAAGAAATCTAACAAACTAAGGAACATGGAGAAAATTGGATAGTACTTTCAGCAGAAGCTACCCTGTGAGATGAAGAAATAGCAAAAAATGCAGGTTATACAAGAATAATAAGAAGAAGACACATTAGACCCAACAACAAATTCATGTTTATTGTAAAGGCCTTGAAAAACCCAACATTGAATACTGAGGTCATAGATGTGGACAAGAAATATGAAGAGATACATGTTGTAACCCATTCTATTGTAGAAACGAGTGGCCAAAAGAGACAAGTGAAGGGTAAGCCTTTTAAGGGTGAGCAGAGTGAAACATCAAAGAGGAGGAAAGTTCAGAGAAATCCTAAGGGAAAAAGTACCACTACAGTAGAGCCAACTTCCAGAGTTACCAGGTCTCAAACTGCATCAGAAAGAAGAACAGACTTGGATGAGATTGTTGAAGTGGCAACTCACTTAGAGGAGAGGTAAAGAAAGTTATTTTCCCCAAAATCTAGTTTTTCTTACTCTAGATGTCTTACCTATGTCTAAACTATGTCAGATCATTTTGGGTATAACATATGCACATATTTTCTAAGGTCTTAATGCATAATTTTGAAAGAAATAGAACACTACCAAAATTTCCGGCAACGTCGGGATAAACAGTTTTATAACAGAACGCTACCAAAATTTCCAGCATCATTGAGATAAACAGTTTTATAATATAATTCTACTGGAATTTCCAGCAGCGACAACATTGAAGCTATTTTGACAGATGTTTATAAACCCTTTTGAGATGGTTAAAACATGATTGGGCCTCCTAAAGTTATGGGCACATGGAAGGCAGTTAGTTGATGGTTTTGGGTGATTGGTGGTTAGTTGATGAAGAAACAAGTGGTCCTAAAAATATGGTTCATGGAAGAAACAACCCAGCCAAAGCTTCGGTGTACCTCAAGCACATGTAACATATTCAACATGATCAATTTTCTCCTCCTTCTTAACATCTGTCCAGTTAGTTAGCTAGTTCAGGAAGCATATTGCTAGTTATGCATATGTTTTTCCTGGGATGTAACTAAATGATTAATGATGTAATTAAGTTGTTACATTTCTTTTAGAGGTGGCGTTGGGGCCTCTCCCTATATATTTTCACTTGAATTTTTTTTTAAGGGTTGGTTGGTTCAACTAGAATCTTGATATTAATAACATACTCAGTTTTACTTTACGTAGAAGGATCTTGTGATTCAGGAAATTTTTAATGCATGGTATGTTTCTTCTTCTGTTATTTTTATATTCATCCATTTGCAGTAATTGGAGTTTAACAATGAGAACCCTTTGGAGGATCCAAATGGTTGTTATGTATGTTCTAGTTGTCTGTACATCATTTTCTAATAGATATGGTAGCATGTGAGTGAAGGTTCATGACTGAGGCATCTAATACTTTATGCATGTTTTTCAGTTTCTCTTCTATAGTTTTTTTATCTAAAATAGAGCTTTGGATGTACGTTATTTCCTGGATGTAGGAGTTGCTTAGGATATTTTAAAATTCTTAGGTAAATATCAACTTCTTTGTTACACTTTCCACTTCCTAATATTACAGTCTAATCCATGCAACTCATTCCCTGCCACAATTTTCCAAATATATGAGGTCCTATCTGAGTTAAAATCACTTTCAAGTGTTTTAGAGGCCATTCCACCTTTTAAAATTTTCCATTTACCAAAACCTGTTTGAATTCAATATTGACATGTAAGGCTTACCCCTTTGCAGTCAAGGGGTGACTCCTTGCATTAACATTAAATGGCGTCATTTTCAGAGAAGGAGTGTGAAGCTAGCATCCCTAGGAGAACGGTATAGATCCATCTCTTGATGGTAGACAAGAGAGGGAGACAGAAGTTGACTGTAATTATCTACCTAGCGACTGCACAATCAAAGAATCCATTGGGGAGGATCTCGTTGACATAAGATGACCATAGGAAAGGGGATGACCAGGTATCAGCTTATGAGATTTCTTCATGAACTTATGTTCTTATTTATCAAATATTTCCTGTATTTTTCTTTACATATTAAGAGGATCATCTTGTACTTTCTTTATTCGGATGATCATCAAACTTCCTTTAGATATCCATCCTTGGAAGAAGAAGACCTTCCTTCTGCCTATGTTGTAGATGTTGATCTTGTAACTTCACCTCAGCCTATTCATAAGGATGACCTTTGTATTGAAATCCCTCATGAAATTGATCAGCCTTGTAATCATGAGAGTGATGAAGTTGATTCAAATCCTTCATAGATCTCATCACTTTCTGCTATTTCGGCTAAGTCTTGCCATTAGCTTGTTAAACCTCATATTCAGCCCACTAGTTTTCAAACTAGAATCAAAGACAAGATGTTAAAACCTTTAAGGCTTCCATATCACCTTCATACTTATCCTCTTCATTTCCTTTAGTATATTCCTCGATGTTTTGGGGAGGATCATGTTACAGCTGAGAGGCATTTGGGGCCTTTGAAAATTTTGTTGATCAATTTGAGATAGTTCATGATGATGTTACTACAATGTTGTTCTACAAATATTTGTTTAGAGATGTTGTAGTATGATTTAAGAGTTTGAGAGTTGATTCCATTAATTCTTGGATCAAATTGTCCAATGATTTTCTAAATCATTGGGGTGAGAACAAGTCTTTTGACCAATACCTTGCTGATTTTTATACTTTGAGGAGAGGAGAAGAAGAAGTTTTTCCTGTCTTTGACAAGAGGTTCTATAGAATTTATCATAGTATTCTTTTGGAGATCCAGCCTACCGAGACTACTGCCATGGTATACTATGAGATGGCTCAACATTCAGAGCCTATCCTTCTCCTGAGAGAAAGGAAATATTAATCCTTAACACACTTATTTGAAGATGTTGAAGAAGTCGAGGAAAACATTTGTGCTAGCAAGAAGATTAGAGATGGAGTATATTTTGAAAATTTGCATGCACCAGATGAACAACAAGAAGATAGTGAGTATGAATCAGATCTGGAACAACAACAAGGATGTAAGTATGATTCACATTTGGAATTAGATTCTTCAACATTTGCATATTTTTCTATGAACAAGGATGCATGTATAGATTATGATCAATTTTTAAAGCATGTTGAATATAATATAACTGATGATTGCATATATAGCTATATGTTCTTGGCTGATCATAATAATCAGTGTGATTTAAACCCTATTGTACCATTATCTTGTGATCATCATGTTGGAAACAAAGAGACTTCAATTCTTGATGATCAAGATCTGTTCTCAAGGGAACCATAAGGTTTCTTGTTTTCAAGCAAAGAGGAATGTATGTATGACAAGATGCCTTTTCTTAATCAGTAAGTTTCCAACCATTTTCTCGAGGATCCAATCACATCTTATATGGAGTCATATGTTTCATATTGTCTGAAAATCCCAGTTTTCATTATTTCACCGGTATTCATGGGTAATCATGTTTCTTTGAAGTAATTTCTATCTCTGTTTTTAGACCTCTATTATTCTGTATTGATCAGTGGTATAGATGAGAATCCTTCAGTCATGAAGTTTCTTGAATGGTTACTCTGTAATTTTTCCTTTACTTGAGAAATTTGTTGATCTGGTTAGGGTAGGGTAGCATAGGTAATAATCTCACTTCCCGAGAATTTTCTTCCTTCAGTTTGTAACGAGTCTTTCAATTTCTTGAATAAGTGGCAGTTTTTGATAGTGTTTAGAGGTTGGCTACATAGATGACTCCATATCCCAATGGATAAGGTGACTGGAATTGATAAATTTCTTGAAAGCCTCATAGGAAGCCCCCATCCCAGTTGGAGCCTGATGTTAACAAAAACATATGCAATGACAAAATTAACTCAAAGGCATTGTGAACTCTAAGTTCCAGAAATTGGTGCTACCAAAATTTCCGGAAGCATACTCTATTTTTCATAAAACACTAGCGCTACCGAAATTTCTAAAATAATACTATGAAAAACACACGCATTTTCGTCCATTTTTCCAGTTAGTTTTCATGTCATTCAATGTCAATTTTACACCTATTTATAGACCACGTCATGTAATATGAGTGTTTAGCATGGCTCTCAGCTCGAATGGATTTTTACATCACGTTTAGGGTTTGGGTGTCATCATAAGAGTTAGAGTTAGGCGTCATGTCTCATGTCTATCCGTCCTAGGTGTCACTGTCCCCGATTAAAAGAGATTCCATTTCTTAAGTCCAAATCTGAGGTCACTAATCATTATTTAAAATGGTCTATTAAACCTGTTGCATAGCATGCTACCGATATTTTTGGCATTTTTAAGAAATTCATGGCAGGGTATCGACCAACACATCCAACACTTAGAATCAACCACTTGTTTCTCTAATCCTCAGTCAGGAGAATGAGGCAAAATTGTAGTTATTGAGCCTATGAATACTGGTGAATAAGTTGTTGCACAACGAGCAGCTTGGTAGAAAGCTCTAGTTCAAAAGACATTTGGTTTTCCATCCCGAGAACACCTGTAAGGTAAATCCCTCCATGTTTGACAACTCATCTATGAAACAAACAACTGTTTATTGTTTTTAATGACTAAGGGAGGTGACATTAAGAGGATGGAACCTATGGGTGCGGATTTGTTAGATGCCAAGCCCCAAGTTAGTTGTCTTTTTGTGGAAGTAGGATGGTATCCTTTCTGTACCAGGCTTGGAGGAGAAAACTAGGAGGTTTCCAAGCAATTTTCCCAAACTTTCAATGGACATGAGGCTGATGTTTTTTTCCTTAAGCTACATGTTACAGAGATCTCAATTACAAATATTTTTCAGCTACCACGGGAAGGTGAAAAATGGTTCAAGGGACAAGAAATTCCAGGAGGTGATCTCAACAACTTCCTCAAGGATGACTGTAGAGATCCCAATTGGGAAAACGTCATACCTAGAATACACTTGAAAGAGGAATGAATTGAACTTATTAGGATGATAAAGATATGTCTTACCAGTGAGAGGAGGTTCATAGTGGTTTTCTTATACCACATGAGATTGCTTTTCCACCTTGCAAGGATGAAGATGTTGAAATTACCCTTTTTCTTTCTCAAAAGCCTCACCAATATGTCAGCTCGGATTCATGCACACCCTACAACATATCACTACAGTTTTTATCACCAAGGAATAATCAAGGTGTTGGTCATAGAAGAGTTGAAGAAAAGAAACCAGACCTAGGAGCATTTCCGCTTCTACAAAGCAGGCCTAGCTGCACCTACTCAAGAATGATCTCATTCTTAGGAGCCATTACAACACCAAGAGCCTTCTCATCCCCCTAAATAGAAAGGGAAAGAAGAAGGACCTGCATCTTCATCTGCTAGTAAGAGGACTAGGAGGAAAGCTAAAACGATCATTGTATATAAGAAAACTAGGGTGAAAGAGGCTAAAGAAAAGACTTCCCCTGCAAGACTAAAGAAGAAACATACAAGGGTGAAAGATCTACACCGAAGGAGACTAAATCCTTGAAACAAATAGCCGCTATTCCTCCTTTCCCAAAGGCATACACCAGAAAAAATAAGGACCAAGTGCTGCCAGAAGAGCCTGATTCACCTACAACTCAAGAAATCCAGCAAGCTAAGGAACATGGAGAAAAGCGGATAGTACTTTCAGCATAAGCTACCCTATCAGATGGAGAAATAGGTAAAATTTAGGTTATACAAGACTAATAAGAAGAAGACACACTAGACCCAACAAAAAATTCATGCTTAATGTAAAGGCCTTGAAAAACCTAGCATTGAAGATTGAGGTCATAGATGTGGACAAGCAATCTGAAGGGATACATGTTGTAACCCCTTCTATTGTAGAATCCAGTGGCGAGAAGAGAAAAGTGAAGGGTAAGCCTTTTAATGGTGAGTAGAGTGAAACATAAAAGAGGAGGAAAGTTCAAATAACTCCTAAGGGAAAAGGTACCACTACAACAGAGCCATCTTCTAGAGTTACCAGGTCTCAAACTGCATCAGAAATAAGAACATGCTTGGATGATATTGTTGACGTGGAAACTCACTTAGAGGAGAGGTAAAGAGAGTTATTTTCCAGAAAATCTAGTTTTTCCTACTCTATATCCCTTACCTATGTCTAAACTATCTCCGTTATTTTTTAGTATAACATATGCACAGATTTTGTAAGGTATTAATGCATAGTTTTTAAAGAAACAAAACACTACTGGAATTTTTGGCAGCATCGGGATAAACAATTTTATAGCAGAATGCTACCGGAATTTACAGCAGCGTCGGGATAAACAATTTTATAACATAATGCTACTAGAATTTTCGACAACATCGGGATAAACAGTTTTATAATAGAATTCTACTAGAATTTCCGGCAACGACAACATTGAAGCTATTTTGACAGTTGTTTATAAACCTTTTTGAGTTGGTTAAAACATGATTGGGCCTCCTAAAGTTATGGACATGTGGAAGGCATTGAGTTGATGGTTTTGGTTGATTGGTGGTTAGTTGATGAAGAAACAAGTGGTCCTAAAAGTATGGTTCATGGCAACAACAACCCAACCCAAGATTCGGTGTACCTCAAGCACACACAACATCTTCAACATGATCATTTTTCTCCTCCTACTTAACATCTGTCCAGTTAGTTAGCTATTTGAGGAAGCATATTTCTAGTTATGTGTATTTTTTTCCTGGGATGTAACTAAATGATTAATGATGTAATTAAGCTCTTACATTTATTTTGTAGGTGGTGTTGGGGCCTCTCCCTATATATTTTCACTTGAAAAACTTTGTAAGGGTTGGTTGGTTCAACCAGAAGCTTGATATTAATAAAATACTCATTTTTACTTTATGTAGAAGGATCTTGTGATTCAATAATTGTTTAATGCATGGTATGTTTCTTCTTCTGTTATTTTTCTATTCATCCATTTGCAGTAAGTGGAGTTTAATAGTGAGAATCCCTTGGAGGATCCAGATGGTTGTTATGTATGTTCTAGTTTTCTGTACATCATTTTCTAGCAGATTTAGTAGCATGTGAGTGAAGGTTCATGACTGAGGCATCGAATACTTTATGCATGTTTTTCAGTTTATGTCCTATAGTTTGTATCTAAAATAAAGTTTTGGATGTAGGTTATTTCCTGGCTGTAGGAGTTTCTTGTGATCTTTTAAACTTCTTAGGTAACTATCATATTCTTTGTTACACTTTCCAATTCCTAATATTACAGTCTAATCCATGCAACTCATTACCTGCCACAATTTTCCAAATATATGAGGTCCCATTTGAGTTAAAATCACTTTCAAGCATTTTAAGAGGCCATTCCACCTTTTAAAATTTTCCATTTACCAAAACATGTTTGAAGTGAATCTTGATGTGTAAGGATTACCCCTTTGCAGTCAAGGGGTGACTCCTTGCGTTAACACCTATAATTTCCTACAATTGACTAGTTGATCATTCCATTAAGATATACTTAACAATATTGTTGAGATCTAGTTATTCATATTAATACAACAAATTCAATTTATAGTTATATTTATAATAGAGATTCATCTTAATATACCATAATTTTTAAGCAATCAACCTATGACCAACTTGATTCTGTTAAGCCCTAAATAGAGGCACATTACCCCTTAATTGGGGCATATTACATTAGCATTTTTATTTTATTTATGTCGGCTTGGGTCCATGATGCAGGAGCATTGCCAACATCAAGCGAGCCAACGCAGAGACAACGAACAGCTGGAAAAGCACCAGCACAAATTTTGAAATTACCTTGAAGTTATTGCGCGATCTTAAATGAAGTCATTAAGAAGAAGCGCACTTGTAAAATGTAAGCGGACCTTGAGCGATTTTCTCTCATCCTTAGTAGGTAGAATGCATTTATAGTAGTTAATGCAAGTAGGTAGAATTGAATGAGTAGATTAGACAGTTTCAGAGCGCAAGAGGGAAACGGGATATAAACACCCTCATTATGTATTGTAACATTATTATGGAGCAACATTGTTGGGAAGAGCAAGAGCATGCAAAGAGATGTGTAAGAACACCCATGTACAAATATTTGGATTAATAGAAGAGTTTGATTCAAATTCATGGTTTCGTGTTTGTTCTCTGTGTATTGATGCTGAATGATATGCTCATGAATGTTCGCTTCCTGTTATACATTTTCTTTATATGCTGTGTATATGATTTCATGTTTTGAGTTTGAAGTTTGAAAGAGGAGAGGAATGAGTTTCAATTGTTTCTCTATCTGAACAAGGGTTCCTGCAAGGAGTGCAGTCGAATTGTCCGCAAGGAGTGCGTCAACAAAGGGTTCAGATAGGGTAGCTTTTGTTCTCATCCATTCAGAAGTGCAGTTAGGCACAGGAGCCGTGCAAGGAGTGCGCGGGCCAAGCTAAGTCTCAGAGTTGCGAATCTAAGAAAAGCCTTTTGAGACTGCTGCTGCAGGGGTGCGCAGGGTCAAAGGATTTCAACACTTGGACGTGTTTGAAAGTTGTCCGCAAGAAGTGCGTGCATGGGTTTCTGGAAGATTCAAAGTTGGGGAAATCTCAGAAGGAATTAGACCTTCGAAGGAGTTGAAGGAAAGCAAGAGGCCAAGTACGTTTGAAAGTTTGAAGGAAAGCGTAGCGACGCGGGCCGCAGGAGGAGATATTCTCAGAGGAAAGAAAGGATGGTCGGAATTCTCTGAGGAGAATTCACGAATTTCCGTGGGCCATCAGATCTCACAGAGAAGAAGGGTAGATACAGGGAGTATTCCCTAAAGGTTCAAAGCTCAGGAGGGGCAGGACCGTAGATCCGAGCCATAAGGGTCGTCGGATTTACACGTGGGTTTCCATATAGGGAATTTGTGGATTGAAGTACCGTAAACCTTGCAACGGGAATCGTGAAATCACGAACCACGATATCCCGAAAGCTAAGTGGATTTGTGTGGGGCCACAAGAGCCAGCGAGGTGGACAGGTGGCACGCTGTTTCGGGGTTTCGTGGGGTGAAGTTCCGAAACCTTTGCATTAGGATTCGCGATACCGCGAAGTCCAAAATCCCGACAGAGGTGACTGGGCGTTGAAAAGTCAACTGCGCGAGTGTATCGGAGTTTCAGCAAATCGGGATTCGGGAGTTGGAGAAACAAGTTCCTCGACATCGCGATCGCTGAAATCGTGATAGGGAAAATCCTGAAAGGAAAAGGAAAAGGTCAGTGTTGACTGTTGTCGGGTTTCAGAGATTCAAGAGACCAACGCTTGACCACTGGATTCGCAAAGTTGCGAAGTCCGATTCGCGAAGTTGCGAAGTTGCGAAGAAAGATCATGTGTCGACGTGGACCTTCCGACCTGCAGATTGTGAAGGGAGCGTGCATTGGCATCAACTTGGTATTAGAGAACAAAAAGTTTCTTTGCTTTCTGTAGCAGAGAAAAAGAAGAATTCACCATGCCGCCAAGGAGAAGGGACAAGCAAAGACTCGATCCACCAGAGGAGAGGGAAATTCCAAGAAGAAGAGGCAGGCAGATGACAGATCCAGCTATGGAGAGAGAGATGCGTGATCTACGAGCTAGACTCGAAGACATGGAGACAATGCAAAGATGCACAGTCAGTGCGGGGGTTCTTAGTGATTCCGAGAGTGAAGTTGAGGCTAAACATGAGGAAGAAGTTGTGGCTGAAGATGCATCAAACGAATGTTTGATCAGAGCTATTGCAAAAATGGGTGCAAGAGAAAAGATGGACATTCCAGTTTATGAGGGAAACTTGAATGCAGAGGAGCTTCTAGATGGGATTAGAGCTCTAGACACATACTTTGACTATGAAGATGTCGAAGAAGACAAGAAAGTCAAGCATGCTGTCACAAGATTGAAGGGACATGCAACATTGTGGTGGGATGAACTACAAGCTGACAGACGCTGCAAGGGCAAGCAGAAAATCAAGGGCTGGGATAGAATGATCGAAAATATGAAGGCAAAATTCATCCCCAGAGATTATCAAATTACTCTATTCAGGAGGATGCAGAACCTGAGACAGAAGCTGATGACAGTGAAGGAATATACTGAATAATTCTATAAGCTAAACATCAGGGCAGGTCATCAAGAAAGCGATGATGAAAAAGTTGTTAGATATATGAATGGCCTGAGATATGACATTTAGAATGAGATGAGCATGGTAACCATCCGAATAGTGGAAGATGCTTATCAGATGGCTCTGAAGGTGGAAGAGAAGCTGAACCGAAAGTAGAGTCAAAGAGGCCGAGGCAGAAGTCAGCCCAGAGGAAAATCAGTTTCCCAGGACAAATATCAGAATCCCAAAGAGGATTGGAAGAAACCTCAGACTCGAACTGAGAGAGGTGGAACCTCACAGAGAGGGAAATATTCTGAACAGAGAGGGAAACATACGGAGTAGAGAGGAGATTATGCTGACAATAATACTTTTCCTCGTACTAGAGGTAGAGGAAGAGGAAGAGGTGGAGTAATAACATGCTTCACATGTGGAAAGAATGGGCAAAATTCTTACGAGTGTCCAGATAAGAAGAAAGAGAGTGGAGAATATCACATCACCGAAGCACAGAGGTGGGATGTTGAGGCAAAAGACGCTGAAGGTGGAAGATCGTTGATGATGCGAAAAGTCCTTTTGACACCAGAGAAGGAGGTGGAGAGTTCATTCCAAAGGACCAGACTTTTCCGGACTGCTTGCAAAACCAAGGACAGGGTATGCAAGGTCATTGTAGACAGTGGTAGCATGGATAATCTCATTTCAACCGAGATGGTAGAGAAGCTAGGGCTGGAGACGATTGATCATCCAAGCCCATACAAAGTTTCGTGGCTACAGAAGGGACATCAGGTAACTGTCACTAAACAGTGTTTAGTTGAATTTAAGATAGGAGGATATAATGATAATATATTATGTGATGTCATTCCCATGGATGTTTGTCATCTATTGCTGGTTAGACCATGGCAATATGACAGGAATGTGATTCATGATGGGAGAATGAACACATACACCCTAGAGAAGAATGGGAGGACACACATGTTGCTTCCAATCAAGGATAAAGAGGTGAAGCCGGAAGTAAGAAACATTGTACTTCTCATGAGTGGGAAGGAACTTCTTACAAAGGTTAAGAAGAAGGAGGATCCACATTTTATTGTGGTCAGGAAACCAAGAATTGTTTTGACCAGCACAAGAATAGATGATTTACCAGAAGAAGTTCAGGAACTATTGGAAGAGTTCGCTGACGTAGTAGTGGACGAATTACCTCATTCGTTGCCATCGATCAGAAGTGTGAGTCATCACATTGATCTCATACCAGGAGCCAGTTTTCCAAACAAATCCGTGTACAAATTGATGCCGCAAGAAAATGAAGAGGTTAAAAGGAAAGTCTAGGAGTTGTTGGATAAAGGTTTAGTCAGGGAAAGCTTGAGTCCATGTGTTGTTCCGACAGTACTTAGTCCGAAGAAATATGGAGGATAGAGGATGTGTACTAACTCGAGGGCGTTTAACAAGATAACCATCAGGTATAGATTTCCATTGCCAAGGATGGATGATCTGATGGATTGCTTGAGTGGAGCAAAATATTTTTCAAAGATTGATTTGAAAAGCGGTTATCACCAGATCCGCATGAGAGAAGGTGATGAGTGGAAGACAACATTCAAAACCAACGAAGGGTTGTATGAATGGCTTGTTATGCCGTTTGGCTTAACAAATTTGCCGATTACCTTCATGAGGTTGATGAACGAAGTCCTGATGGAGTTCACCGGAAAATTTGTCATTGTGTATTTGGATGACATACTGATCTACAGTAAAATAGTGGCAGAGCATCTGAAGCATTTGGCTACAGTAATGCAGAGGTTGCGGCAGGAGAAGCTGTTGATAAACATGAATAAATCCTCATTCATGAAGAAAGATCTCATTTACTTGGGATTTGTTCTTTCTGCAAATGAGTTGAGGATGGATCCAGATAAGGTGGAGGTAATCAAGAATTGGCCATCACCGAAGAATGTTTTTGAAGTGAGAAGTTTTCACGGATTGGCTAGTTTCTACCGAAAATTCATCAGGAATTTCAGTGGTTTTAGTGCAGCGATGATGGACACAGTGAAGAAAAGACACAAGTCTTTTCACTGGATAGAAGAAGATGAGAAAAGTTTTAATCTGTTGAAGAGGAAGATCATGGAACAACTAGTTTTGGTGTTGCCGGATTTCCAGAAGACATTTCAGGTGAAATGCGATGCAAGTGGATTTGAAATCGGGGCAGTCTTGAGCCAAGATGACATGCCGATAGCATACCTCAACGAGAAGCTGAATGAAGCGAAAGTGAAGTACTCCACTTATGATAAGGAGTTCTATGCTATCATCCAGGCATTGAAGAAAGGGAGACATTACTTGATCCCGAAAGAGTTTGTCTTATACAGTGACAATCATGCATTGCAGTTTGTGACTCAACAGGAAAAGTTGAATCAAAAACATGTCAAATGGGTGGAATATATGCAAAATTTCACTTTTGTGATAAAACATATTTCAGGTACTGCTAACAAAGTCGCTGATTCTTTGAGCAAGAAGTGTTTGTTGTTGCAGGAGTTCAAAGTCAAAACGTTGGGTTTTGATGATCTCAGGGACATGTATGCAGATGATCAGGATTTTAAAGAGGCATATGAAGTAGCTGAGAATCCAATTCTCAGGGATAGAAGCCAATGGATAGAATACATGATCTAGGAAGGATTACTGTTTAGAGGTAATCAACTGTGTATTCCAAAATGCTCCATGAGGGAGAATCTTGTTGGCAAATATTGAACAAGCAACGAGTGCATGTTGATGGTTGTTGTCATTAATGGCAACAGTGGAGACGACAGGATAAGAAGGATAAAACCCCTTGGGGATTCGGACGTAAAAGCTCAGGAGGAACAACATTGAAGAAAAAGCGCGCAGCAAGAGCTTACAAAGAAGAAGGAAGACACAGATCCAGTGACCGTTGGATTCCATTCAAATTTCCCGAAAGGCCGACAACCGTCAGATCTGCAGAAGTTGCGAGGGAGATAAGTCATTGAAGATTTGGGGATCGGGACTTTGAAATGTCCAATTCACTTGACATCGAAAACCCTGAAATCGCGATATGCAATTTCGAGATTTGATCGCAGCCGTTAAATCAAGCAGAGATCGGGACCATCCACTTGTAGACAGGAGGCTTCATCAGAGTTTCGGGGATCGGGGTTTCAATATGCAAAGAAAACAATGCAATGAAAATACCAATTTCGCGATATGCGAAATCCAGACTGAATCTGCACCGTCAGATCAACATGAGATCTAGACCGTTGATCCAACTCACGACGGTAGACCACGTCACCCAGGGACACGTGGCACAACCAGGGAATGATAGGTGTCAGGCAGATTTAACACTTCAGGCACAT
>SNQJ01S0012575.1:24698-60773 GCA_010110895.2 Picea sitchensis | reverse complement strand
GAGCGATTTTCTCTCGCCCTTAGTAGGTAGAAGGCATTTATAGTAGTTAATACAAGTAGGTAGAATTGAATGAGTAGATTAGACAGTTTTAGAGCGCAAGAGGGAAACGAGATATGGACACCCTCATTGTGTATTGTAACATTATTATGGAGCAACATTGTTGGGAAGAGCAAGAGCATGCAGAGAGCTGTGTAAGAACACCCATGTACATATATTTGGATTAATAGAAGAGTTTGATTCAAATTCATGGTTTCATGTTTGTTCTCGGTGTATTGATGCTGAATGATATGCTCATGAATGTTTGCTTCCTGTTATATATTTGCTTTATATGTTGTGTATATGATTTCATGTTTTGAGTTTGAAGTTTGAAAGAGGAGAGGAATGAGTTTCAATTGTTTCTCTATCTAAACAAGGGTTCCTGCAAGGAGTGCGTCGACAAAGGGTTCAGATAGGGTATCTTTTGTTCTCGTCCATTCAGAAGTGCAGTTAGGCACAGGAGCCGTGCAAGGAGTGTGTAGGCAAAGATAAGTCTCAGAGTTGCGAATCTGAGCAAAGCCCTTTGAGACTACTGCTGCAGGGGTGCGCAGGGTCGAAGGATTTCAACACTTGGACGTGTTTTAAAGTTGTCCGCAAGAAGTGTGTGCAGGGGTTTCTGGAAGATTCAAAGTTGGGGAAATCTCAGAAGGAATTAGACCTTCAAAGGATTCGAAGGAAAGCAAGAGGCCAAGTATGTTTGAAAGTTTGAAGGAAAGTGTAGCGACGCGGGCTGCAGGAGGAGAGATTCTCAGAGGAACGAACGGACGTTCGGAATTCTCTGAGGAGAATTCGCGAATTTCCGTGGGCCATCAGATCTCACATAGAAGAAGGGGAGATACGGGGAGTATTCCCTAAAGGTTCAAAGCTCAGGAGGGGTAGGACCATAGATCCGAGCCATAAGGGTCGTCGGATTTACACGTGGGTTTCCATATCAGGAATTCATGGATTGAAGTCCCATAAACCTTGCAACGGGAATCGCAAAATCACGAACCGCGATATCCCAAGAGCTAAGTGGATTTGTGTGGGGCCACAAGAGACAGCGAGGTGGACAGGTGGCACGCTGTTTCGGGGTTTTGTGGGGCGAAGTTTCGAAACCTTTGCATTAGGATTCATGATATCGCGAAGTCCAAAATCTTGACAGAGGTGACGGGCCGTTGAAAAGTCAATTGCATGAGTGTATCGGAGTTTCGGAAAATCGGGATTCGGGAGTCGGAGAAACAAGTTCCTCGACATCGCGATCACCGAAATCGCGATAGGGAAAATACCGCAAGGAAAAGGAAAAGGTCAGCGTTGACTATTGTCAGGTTTCGGGGATTCAAGAGACCAACGCTTGAGCACTGGATTCACGAAGTTGCGAAGTCCGATCTCTCAAGTGTATAGAGGGGATCCCGCGAGAGTTGTTGTGGGTGTAGATTTCCCGATAGGGAAATAGAAGAGCCGTTTGGAGTTCTTCGGGCCAGTGGTAAAAGAAATATCCTGTGTCGACGTGGACCTTCCGACCTACGGATTGTGAAGGGAGCGTGCGTTGACATCAGTCCATTAGTTGTAATTGTACCTCCTAGTCTCCTATATATACCAAGGAAACATTTTCATTTGGAATAATCTTGTAATTGTGAATTCATATGATGTATAAGGAGGTTTCCCCCTCGAAGAGGATTATTATCTTAATTTCTCTATTTTTCAATGCGTTGATTTCTTATTATGAGGGTTTTATGCTATTTTGATATTTTTTTTCTTAACATTTGGTATCACAGCTAGACAATCCTTGGGACTGACTTCTTCAAAACATGTCTTCTTGGAATTTTCGCTACAACATTTTTTATGGACTGTTTCAGGATCTATAATTTATATGTTGTAGGGGAAAATATAGAGATAATGTGGGTCCAAATTTCATATCTTGGTTTGTTATAGTTTTGTAGATACATTGTATTCAAGTTATTGTTTGTGACTAGTCCTAAAACTAGCCTGAAACAAGTCTTCTTGGAAGTTTTTATCCGAATGTTTTTTCTCTTCGTTTTAGGTTCTGAAATTTTTACAATAAGCAGTAGGAATAGTGAAGAATATTTTGTACAAATTTAATCCCTTTATTCATTGTACTCTGAAATTTATTCCGTCAGGAAATTAGGGTTTTGGGATGGTCCATATTTCAGTGTAAAACATGTGTTCTTGGAAAAACTATTATATACGAAGCTACAAACATCCAAATTGAGTGAGACCTATTCCATTGGTTAGGGTACAAAACTGATTTGTACTGGTACTATTTTAAATTTCTGTAGTGAAGAAAATGACACTTGGCAGTCCGTACAATTTCTCTCTCTTGAAGGGGAAAACAATATGCACATCTTGGGAAAGTTATCATAAAATTCTATTGGAGAATCCAATATTGGTATAACCTATGGGGTTTTAAAGAAGACACATCAAGATACCTTAGGTATAAATTTTAGACTCATAAGGGCCAAAATTGCAGAGATACAATAAAAGAAAGGTCATTTAGTAGAACAGTCTCCAAATTAGGGCTTTAAAAGGTGTGTTTTGTTTTTTGAAAATTTGGATATCTTTTGACTAGAAGATCCAATTGGGGTGATTCAAAAAGTGGAATAAAGTGGGATAAAAGGAGTATCACATAAATTTGGGATAATATTAGGGGTTTTTAGGTACATAGATATTTCTATGTCTTTAAACGTAGGAGTTGTCTTTACTTTTCAACGCTACAACCCGAGGACTATGTGGTTCTTCCACGTACCTAGAGTATATCAGAAGGCCCCTTTAGAACAATTGTGCATTAGACATCACTACTATGGGTTTGAGATCCCACATTTCTGGCATATATTGGGAGACCCCCTATAATCCTGACACAAACCAAGTAAACCATTTTTTCATCTTGTTGCTATAGTACACCTAGAACAACACTCAGGGAGATCACTCTCTAGTATCTCGGTAGTTGGATAGTACAGATAATGGCATGGTCAAGCCTCCTTATTTAGTTACCTAAGATATTGGGCCAAGTACTATTGTTGAACCTCTCACATATATCAGAGATCTATAACACATGACACTCCCTTGTTTGTGAGGACCTCTGCCTAATCTAATTAGAAATTCCTGCCTTGCAGTGATACTTGGACAACATGCCACCAAAAAATCGAAATTCTACACAAAATAAGCCATCAAAATATTCTACTTGGACTCTTGATGAAGGTGAAGAAATGTGCAAAGACATAGATGATTTACAAAAGAAGGAAGTAACAAAAGATGAGCTACAAAGGAGGATGGATTCAACTGAATCTAAGATGGAAGTGTAACATCCCACTCTTGCATGCACCTGATGTGACTTATTCTTTGAGGACACTTGTGTGCAATTCATACAGTTCATTATAGGACCAACTTCTTCAATTATGGATTCTGATGATGAGACTATGGATTATGATGTTATATTATGATTATGTATAGACATATGTTATTGATTGGTTTCTCCTGAGTGTGCATGAATCTTGACTGATTGAGGATGTCGATGGCAATGATGGACATCCTTGGACTCTGGATCAAGTCAGGGAGTGGACTGTATATGGTTTGAATATTTATGTTATTTCATATGTGACATATGAAGAGATATATTATGATGTTATTTATGGATCGTTGACATGTTTCATTGATGGATGCAGGCTAAGGATTGCTTGCTAATCATACTCACATTTGGAGTAAAGGGGTCATGCATGACAACCAGAGATATTGAGGGAGATGTGTGGAATCAGCCTTTCCACAGCCTACTAGTACTCCCACCGTGGCTCGAAATGTAGGTTAGCGAATACCTAGTTCGAGAGATCCACGATGAAGTGAGGGTAGATTGAGATAGTCGCTCACGAAGATTCTAAGGGGTGCGCAATAAGGCAATGTACTTATTCATTAGAGGCCCTTAGTCTCCTATAAGGTCACCTAATGGGGTATTGACTCCAAGGGTTGGATGTCTACAAAAATCAGTCAAAATGAGAGTGGCACCCTTGGAGCACGTAGTGCGTCTTGAAGGACACGTCGCATAAATGAGACATGAATAAAGGTGAGTGGCACCCTTGGAGCATGTAGTACGTCTTGAAGGGCACATCACGATTTCAAACATAGGCGAGTCAATGAACCTATGTGCCTAGAATTAATAATGTATGAGTAAAGTTTATTAATTATAATTTCTCCCTTAAAAATTTGCTAAGCCTAGTTGAAATTAAAGTCTATGTCTAAGTAGGATATGAGGACTAAAAATTAATTTAACAATCAATAAAGGGGGGGATGAAGAAAAGAAAAGGGGGAGAATTAAATTTAGAATTTAAAGGAGGAATAAATTATCTAAAATTTTAATTGTTGTCTATGTGCAAAACATGCTAATTATGAACTTAGACAAAAATGGGAAATTAAATGCAAAAGGAATGTGGAACATAGAAAGGAATATATTCTAGAGAACTTTCCTAAATGAACTCAACTAAGATTTAAGAAGGGTGTCGGTCATTAACAGAAATTGAGGGAATAAAGGGACAACAAGGACCATTTTTAGGAATGCTTTTAGGTGGGTGAAGGAAATTGGCAATTTAATTTAAATAAATTTCTAGTGCAACTAAGGGATTGGGTGACAAGTGTACAGGGGAGAGTATTTCCTAACTAATTTTTAATAAAAATAATTTAATTTGCAAATGGAAAGGTCACTAAGAAGAAATATATAAAAGAAATGGTAGAGAAGAGGAATGAACACAACTGACAAGTGTAAGGTTATGTTGTCAATTTTTTCTTGACTTATTGTTATTGTGGGAGTTAGGATACCCAGCTCGAATAGAGAGTGGTAGCTCGACCTTTTGAGGCGAGCTGGGAGCTAGATTATTCTTTGGTTTGTGTGCATGGCCACTTTGCGGCTCAGGGAGCTCAGGGGGAAGAAGAGTACCCCTTGTGTTGGTTGGGAGGTACTAGTGAGGTATCAAAGATTATCAAGCAGGGAGTTGGAAGGAGCACAAGTGCGAGACAACAAATCTAGATTCTTCGCCTTTCGGTTACGGTACACATGTCTAAAAGTTGTTGTTGTAAATTAGTTAAATGTTTTTGTATGTGGAATTATATGTTATGGAATTGTAATGGATTTCTGGATATATGTGTGTGAATTTATGGGTTCCTTGCCCTTTTTATTTTGTTGTCTGTACCCTTGCCCAACTATAGATAGCATTCACATCCGAAAATATGCCTTGGGTTTTTCAAACCTATGAGATTGTTTTCCCTTTTCCACCTCATACTCTGTGTTTTTTTTAATGCCCAGAACGTTTCAACTTGGATCTGATATTTTGTCTGATCCCTTTGTCATAAAGTTGGCTTAGGTTGATGGATTGTTGGTTTTAATTGATTTCAACCATTGGAGAGTGATATTGTATATTGATGTCAACCCTTGGAGAAAGTTCAGTAGTGAATTCTGGTAGCACAAAGGTTTGGGTAATGGAACCAAGGTTGTTTCATGTATAATGGTATGAGTTTTAATATATTTGAAGGTAATACTATTCTATATGGTAGTACATGTCATTCTGTTTCTGGTGGTATGTGGAACGTCACATAACTCCTCACGGTTAGAGAGTTATGGCCATGAGAAGTTGGAGAACCCAGGTTTGGGTAATGGACACAAGATTGTTTGATGGATAATGGTATGCATTTTGATATATTTGAAGGAAAGACTATTTTAGATGGATAGTACATGTCATTCCATTTCCATTGGTATGTGGAATGTCACATAACTCCTCACGGTTAGAGAGTTATGGCCATGTGAAGTTGGAGAACCCTCATGAGTCATCTAGGATCCCCAAAAGGTCAAAGTAGTCAAAGTGGTTTAAGAGATTTTTAGAAGGTAAATAATAGAGTGAAGTGATGAGTGTACTATAATTCAAATTGAATACAAAATAAATTATTTAAATAATAAAATTAATAGATAAATTGCTAAGTTGACAAGTGGTTAGAAGTGGGTTAGCCCTAAAATAAGGGAAATGGTTTAAGATGGTTATAAGGTAACCCCTTGAGGTAAAGTGAAGTGATGAGTGTACTATAAGTCAAAGTGGATACAATATAAATTATTTAAATAATAAATTTAATGGATAAATTACTAATTGGACAACTGGTTAGAAGTTGGTTAACCCTAAAATAAGGAAAGTGGGTTAATATGGTTAAAAGGTAACCCCTTGAGGAAGCTACATGAAAGTATAAATAAGAGGAAAGAATATCTCATTTTATATCACAATTGAGCATATGGAATATATAGAGGTGACTGAGGTAACCAAAGGATATATAAGCTGAATTTCAGAGAGAAGGTGAAGTAAATAAGGCCAAAATTCAAGGGAGGATAAATTCTTTTGATGATGCTTTCTAAGGTTGTTTGGACAGGTTGTTGTGACAGGTTATTTGTACAGGTTTGATGCATGGTTGATGTGTTGGACACAGATATCACACTTATAGCGGGGGGTGAATGAGTGTGGGGATATTTTTCCTAAAACTCCCTCTTACACAAAACTGATTAGTTAGCATTCAACATTTACTCATTACTCATTGTTTTCATTTATAACCAGTTAGATCTGAACACATATCAACAACATATATCATCAATATATCATCAATAAGTCATCACCACAAGGAACACAAAGAACAAAATATGTATGTACAATTTTCTTTTTATTATGGACTACAATCCTTGGGGGTTTTCAGCAACAACTGAATATAGTACAACTCTACAAGAGCACCATCTCTATAATACAAGACTCAACTTACATCCTCAGAACCAATTGAGATGAAGCAACAATCCTTAATAGATATCAATCTACAACAGGTATGTGACCTATCTGTAGTGCAACACGCATATGTACGCACCCTACCAGTAATACAACCTGTGTGTATACACGCCCAAGCAGTACTACAACCTGCGTATACCTTCTGAGATATTAGGGTTTATCCTTCAAGATCAAATCAGATCCTCTGCAACCAATTTATCATTATCTTCTATCTCTCACTGTCCTAACTGACCACCAGCCAGTCACAACACATCCAAGCTCTCCAATAGTCTAATCATGCTCCACAACCAATCAATATGAATGCTATCTCAATCATGTATAAATAACTAGTATACCATAGAAATCATATCACAACCGAATCACAAGAGTACTTCTCACTCCATCAACCAACATAAACCACATCACAGTAGACATACCAAGAATTCCCTAAGCATTCATAACACACCAAGCTATACTATCCATCAAGACAATAATGTACTCATACCAGTGTCTCAATGAAATATTTGAGCCCATAGAATGCAGATATGGAACTTGTTTCAGTCTTCAACAACTTGTCATCATCTCAACCACAAATCTCCATGATTTTATCCACTATACGTTCCCTATACACTGACAACCTACATACTATATGCACCCTATACACAGACAGATCGCGTATACACACCCTATACACAGATAGCCTGCATACGCACCAAAAAATAGGGTTTTTATGTAATTCCGAGAATTTCTCCGTCATGATCTCAGACTTGCCGAAAATTCAATGTGTCCATGAGATCCTCACGAGCTCCTCTCTCAAAATAGATATTCAATCATGCTCAATATATCCACACCAAAATTCTCTCACAAGAAGCTCTCCATTTGATCGACACAAGGGATGTTTTGCAAGAGTCCATAGCTATCTTATTTATACTTTCATCCTCTAGGTTACTTAACCCATTTCTATGTCACTTAACCCATTTCTAGGTTACTTAATCTATTTTCCCTATTTTAGGGTTAACCACTTTCCATAAATAGAAAGTTCTCCAATGCTTTATCATTTAAATATTCCTTCTTGATTTTGTCACCTTACTTTATCATTTCTTGATTTTGTCACTTCTCTTTATTATTCAAATAATCCACCTTGACTTTGTCACTTTACTTTATCATTTAAATAATGATTTCTTCTTTTCAAGCACTTTGAATTATTTGACCTTTTGGGGCTTCAAGCCTACATGTGAGGGTCCTCCAACTTTGTAAGGCCATAACTCTCAAACCGTGAGTAGTTATGTGACATTCCACATACCACCAGAAATGGCATGACAAGTACTATCCATCTAGGATAGTTTCACCAACAAATTCATTGATCTTCATCTCATTATTGCACATACAATTAGGGGTCCTCCAACCATTCTTCTAGGATAACTCAATCCGCAAAGCATCTTCCCATGAGGGCTTTCACCATAAGGGGACCACTTTGGAGTTCATCCATTTGTGCACTTTATCAACCATGATAAGACAATAATGAGTCATCTATACATTTTTCAACAATGCATCATATACCAATGAAACCACATCTATCCATATTCATCATGTATCAATTACAACCCATTGATCCATCTTCATCTATGCATTCTCATCAAGGACAATACATATTAAATTACATCAATCATCAATCAATCAATCCTTTGGCATCAATCAATCACTTGACATCAATTAATGACATCAATCAATCAAACCATCGGCATCAATGATAACATGATCCAACATGATGCACTTGTTCATAGGTTTTGTACAGGTTTGGTGCATGGTTGATGCACTTGTTCATCGTATAGGTTTTGTACAGGTTGGTGCATGGTTGATGCACTTGTTTATGGTACAGGTTGATTACAGGTTGAGGTACAGGTTGGTGCATGGTTGATGAACTTGTTTATGGTACATGTTTATTACAGGTTGATTGGTACAGGTTTACAGCAGTATATCTCACAATGATAGTGTGACAGTGGTTCCATCATTCTACTTATACATCAGGGTGGTTGGACGGGGCAAGGACAGGTGGTTGTAGCCACCTTCTGGTAGTAGCTTGAGAACATAAGGGGTTGTATCCTCCTTCTGGTTATAGCCAGAGAATTCGGGTGTTGCGGCTTCCCTCAGGTTGTATCTTGAGAAACTAGGGTGTTGGAGCCTCCTTCCAGTTACATATGGAAAACAGAGGAAGTTGGTGCTTCCAATGAATGTAATTCTTCAAGACATATAAGAAAANGAAGTTGGTGCTTCCAATGAATGTAATTCTTCAAGACATATAAGAAAAAGAATTTTGTGGTTTTCTCCCGCTTTGGGTTTCCACGTAAAACATTGGTTTACTTTGCATGTGTATGATTTTTTATTTGTTCATTTCTTATTTACTCTGCAGTTATTGGATGATAATGCTACATTGATATAACACTTGGATTATATGGTTAAAAAATATTGAATTGCTCTATTACTGATTCACCCCCCTCTCAGTAATCCAACACCCTTCATGGTTTTTACTCAGCGTATGTTTTATCCCTTGGGAACTATGTTGCTTTTACTCAGCATGTCTTAATGGGTATTTTCTTTTCCTCCTTTATCATTTGCATTGCTGAGGGATGCCTAGGTAGAGCCCATACGAATTTTCCCTCATCTTTGCTTTTTTTCCAGCCTTAGACCCTCAACATTTCTACCTCATTTCACAGACATTTTGGGGCCTTATGCTGCCCAAGCTTGTAAATCCTGTGATCTTGTCAACTGGTTAAGTGTTGTAAACAAATGCAACTCTANCCCTCATCTTTGCTTTTTTTCCAGCCTTAGACCCTCAACATTTCTACCTCATTTCACAGACATTTTGGGGCCTTATGCTGCCCAAGCTTGTAAATCCTGTGATCTTGTCAACTGGTTAAGTGTTGTAAACAAATGCAACTCTATAATGGCTATATTTCCCATGCTGTCTTTAGAACACAAACCCATAAATTATTGAGCGTTTCTATTATGTTTTAAATCAATTTTTTTTTATTCGAAGTATTTATTTGTGGAACAATTTGGGGCTGCCACATTAGCTCGACCTTCCTTAGCACCTATGGATTAATTTAATGTTTGTTCCTCAGGATTAAGCATTCCTAAGCTATTCACTTCCTGTAATTGTAAATTCGATTTTCAAAAAATTTTCGTTTCAAGGTCAGGATCAAGGGTCAGACTGAGAGCCGGATCAAGGGTCGGATCAAGGGTCATACTGAGAGCCGGATCAAGGGTCAGATCGAGGTTCAAGTCAAGGGGAAGATCCAGGAATGGATGGAGTGCTGGATTAGGAGGTACACCGATTTAATGACTAATTTGTGGAGTGAAACTCTTGTTTCGTGTCTCTGTGCTTAGTTCCTGGTGTAGAGTTGGGTTGGGAAAATCTAGTGAACTATTGACCCTTGCAAGCCCTTTTTATTTTTGAGTTTTAAGATTTGATTTATGTTTTTATTTTCTATGCCCTGTATAGTTCTGAAGATAAATTATGAATTACAGGAAATCTAGTTTGTTTCTCAATTATCTGAGAACCTTGATTTTATATTTTGTTTTGCTGGTAGGGAGATTTAGTGTTTATTTTATAATGTGGAATCAATTTGTGGTGAAATCTTGAACTTGCAGCTTGATATAAATTTTAATTTCTCCCTGAACTCATTTCCTTCCGAGTGTTTTTAGTCCTGTATTTCTCTCTGCATTGGGCACTTAAAATCACCCATATTTCATTTCCTTCCTAGAGATTTTATTCCCTTGATTCATCTCTAAGTTTGTCAATTAAAATTTGCCTAGCTTCCTTCCTCCATGAATTTGAGATTCATGAATAACTCTGTGTTTTTTGTGTAACCCACTAGGCTTTATCTATGGGTGTGACTGCCAGTCCTCTGTGCTGGAATCCCATATTCGTTTGGGTATTTCATTGTCGATCATGCATCATTCCATTTTTATTGTAGCTGAGTACAGTTCAATCTGGAGGAGTTGTTGGAAAATTTATGTATGTACTACACCTCAGGAAATCCCCTTTATGCTTGCCGGAAATTTTTAAAACCATTTTAATTTCTATAGGAATATCATGGTATGTTCATTAGAGTCAGTTTGTTGGCACTCCTTGAGGTCTTGTTGTTATCCTCAAACACCTGGATTGGTGTTACCTTACTTTTAACCTCTTACTTTTTGGTTGCAACTCATACCCATACCAATTTCTTGCTACTTGTATTCTTTTTATTTTGAAATTGTTCGTTATCATAAATGGATCTGTAACAGGGCCCAGATGGTGGATCGGATGAAGGTCCAGATGGAGGACCAGATGAAGGTTCAGATGGAGGACAGGATGAAATTCTAGATGGAGGACCAATTTAAGGTCCGGTTTTAGGACCGAATTAAGGTCTGGATTGAAAGATAAATGGTTTTGCATTGGTTCAGGGGTTGGAATAAATTACATAACTCTTCCCTTGGATTCTTAACTTGGAAATGCAACTTAACATCTAATTATCCATTAATTGTTACATCAAAATTTTCATTCTTAAATACTTTAATGAATTTGAGAAAAGTAATGCCCTCTTATTTATGGAAGAATGAGTTATGGTCTTCCTTGAATTCTTGTAATGGATATGTAAGTTGTCAAATTTTTATTTATTGCGTTATTCTGATTTTATTAGTTTTATAATGGGTGCATGATGAAAGGTAGCATGTTAAATTATTGTATTGTTTAAGCATGACCGATAATACTTATAGTTCCTAGATGGATATGTAAAGTAACTTGATGTCCTTAAGTGAAGGGTGACGATTAATATTCTTATGGATCCCTCAGATATGAATTTAGCATAGATTCGTTGATTGTAATTAAACTTATGATTTTGTGCCCTTAGCTTTCTGATATTTATATTCTTAGAAGATATTCCTTAATATGAAGTTGCATAGTTGAGTTACATGAGATTTAAATTATTTATGCTCCTTGGGTAAATACTCTTTATAAAAATTCCTCTTACTCATTTACACTCAATGCTGCTGGAATATTTATTAAGTAGAGTAGTATATTATTTTCACTATTATGAACAATTGATGATTAGATGAGATTGATGGGCTAGTATGGATTGAAGTTTATGTGGGGCTATGGGAATTAGACACCTCCTTGTTCCTCCTAAAAGTCGCCAGCCTTGAGTCCTTAAATTGTTAAAATCCATTGGAACCTGGGATTGAGCGTTGCTTATGTGTCTTGGAGGTCCTAACCTTGCAGGGTAGGTTGGGAGGGTAGTATCGTATGTCATTTTATGATTATCCTTATGATCCTTAAGAAGCATTATGTTATCTCATATTATCTTGATGTTATCAGATGATTTTCCTTATGAGACGAATTAAGAGATTTATGATTCATGTTGTGATGTGCCATTATTAAGGGATGGATTGGTTATGGATTGTTGTTTACTATGTTAATGCATCGATATATGTATCGTCATTCATTGCAATGTTGTGGAAGCTTATGTCATGCAGGTTTGTTAATGTATTAATATTGTTCATTAATATGTCAGATGATGTGCCAATGATGTCATTATTAATTGTGATGTATATTTCCTAATGCAATTTTTTTTTTACCTATTGTATGTCGCTTTGGTTGTCATAACGGAGGACCATATCAGAGTGGCTTCAACCCTGCGACTGTGGATAGCCATGTCTTCCACCGAATTAATCCCTTGATTAATACTCAACGCTAATTGAATTATTAACCTGTCCTTGTGGTAATAATGGTTAGTGGACGCCACATAGATTCACAACATGGTTCTAGGGAAGGAGGTGCAATGCCTCCAGAAGTTCCCGTTCCCTAAGATTCTAAACCCCAAGGGGAGGAACAAGTCCTTGGGCAGGAGTCAATTGTTGTAAGGTATGTGGATGGTCTGACAAGGTCCTTCCAGGGAATGTCAGAGGCCTTGATTAACCATCTGTACTGAGATGATGCCAGGGTGCCTATACCCCCGAGGGTCCACAATGTGCCCCAACTAGATGGGTATCATTCACGAAAAAATCGAGAGGGTTAAGTTCCCGAGTCCACGAGTGCCACAAATGGCTCAGTCCTTGAGGCATCATAGGAGAGAGAGGCGATGTGCTTCTCGCTTCACGATTTTTACCTCCAACATGAAGGTATTCATGGAGGTATTCAACTAAAGGGGAGYGCTCTTCTATGGTGGAAKATGCTCCCACCTTAGCTAAACATGGTCATCAAAKCCGTGTTATGGGAATGATTCGAGGAACGGTTTCGAGAGAAGTATTTTTAAGAGGAATTCATTGAGAACCAACTCTATGAGTTCAACACCTTATGACAAGGTGTTCGTATGGTGTCGGATTATAAGACMAGATTTATGGAGCTACTTTGGTACGCCCCACATCAGAACCCAAACAAGGTGGAGATCAACAGGTTCGTGATCAGCCTTAACTCCAGATTTCATGTGAAGGTGAAGATATAAATGCATCGGGTGTTGCATGATGCAGTCCAGTAGGCATCATAGCTGAGAAATATTTGACCACAGGATTCGGGGCATGACTCCTACAAGATTGTCTGGATTGATGACATCCAGTGGGCAGAAGCATCAGACGCAAACTAGATAAGACATCTTGGTACCAAGATACGTCTATATAACCCTTTCTCACGACACCAAGACGATGGGTTCCTCAGCAGAGAACAACCTACAAGGGACCACCGCTTCAACAACAACATCGGTTAGGCCTGTTCAGTGGCACAGACTAGGGTTCAGGCTAGTGGGCCAACAACGATTACTTCGGGGACCAAGAGTACTAGACCAAATACCAAATCATTGACATGTGGAGAGCCCCATCACCAATGAGACTGTTCAGTTTAAAAAGCCAGAGAGGCCAGGTCAACATGACACACTACCATTGGGGAGATGAGAAAGGCCCATAGGATTCATGACCACGGTGAATAACCGTCAGGCCGAGCACCAGTCCATTGTGCGTGAGGCATCAGGTACCATCTTCCACAAAAAATTTAGTATTTGTTAGATCAAAGTGCTACAAAGAGATCTATTCCTAGTACTAGGCTGAAGGGATTCAAGTAAAGGCATTCTACAGGATGAGCTTAGATTCATCGATATGGCTTTGGGTGCCAACCAGATGGTTGGAGGAAGGGGTATGAATTGTCACTTTAAATTGGGCAATAGTGTAAGATCTTGAAAACATGGTTAGTATGGACTAGTTGGATTCACATGAGGTGATATTCAACTATAAGACGAAACGATCGAATTTGGTTGATTATGAGGGATAGATATGAGTGATTGTAGGAAGGAACCGGGGAGTATCCTTGAGGTTCATTCTTCTTAATAGGTATAGAAGAGCATGCGCAGGGATGCAAGCTATATGTAATCTTGGCACTAAATTACAAGGTCATGATGAAGGTATTTGAAGGACCTTCCCGTGGCACGAGTACGCTGGCGTGTTTCAATAAAATTACCCATATTTCCGCCCACAAAGGATTTGGAGTTTTTAATCAACTCAAAATCCTGGAACTAAATCGATAGAAAGAGCGCCTTATCGAATGTCGACCCCTGAGTTACAAGAGTTTAAAATGAAATGGAAGGAGTAGGTGGACTTAGGAATTACACATCTAGGTGTGTCACCTTGGGGTGCACCTGTTATTTTCCTATGGAAGAAGGATTGGTCCTGGAGACTCTGCATTGAATACCATCAATTGAACAAGAAAACAATCAAGAACTAGTATCTGTTGCTAAGAATAGATGATCTGTTGATCATATGAAAGGCACAACAATGTTTTCGAAGATTGAATTGAGATCAGGGTATCACCAGTAACTGGTCAAGGAGGAAAAAATTACTAAGAATGCGTTCAAGATGATGTTTGGACATTACGAGCTTACCATTTTACCATTTGGACCGACAAACTCCTCAAGGGTATTCATGGGCTTGATGAATGGGGTGTTCTGCGAATACTTATACAAGTTCATTCAAGTATTCATCGATAATATTTTGATTTATTCTTGGATGATGGAAGAACGTGAACATTTTCTCTTGGTACTACAATGTCTTTCAGAGAACAAATGGTTTGGGAAACTGTCGAAATGATCTTTTTATCAATAAAAGATTCATTATTTAGGGCATGTTATCTTCGATGAAGGTATCGCTGTGGATCCAGCGAAGGTAGAGGTTATTATGGAATGTCATGCACCGATGAATGTCCCAAAAGTGCGTAGCTTCATGGGTTTAGTGGGACATTATCGACGTTTCATTGAGGGTAGAAAATATGATTACGAAGTTGTAGAAGAAAAAAAAGAAGTTTGTTTGGACCAAGAAATGTGCAGAATCATTTCAAAGGCTCAAGGAGATATTGATGAAAGCGTTGATACTAAAAGTCCCTGAAATGGACGAGGACTTCTTGGTATGCACAAACGCATCCAAGGAAGGATTAGGAGGAGTCTTGATGCTAGACGGTCAAGTGATCATTTACATCTCGAGAAAATTAAGAAATCATGAGGAGAACTACATGACACACGCCTTGGAGTTATTATCCACTGTGTATGCCCTGAGAGTGTGGGGATGCTACCCGATGGGAAGAAATTTCTAACAAAAAAAATGGACCACTATGGTTCACAACACCTTATTACGCAAAGTGACTTGAACGCATGGCAAAGGCACTGGTCACAACTTCCTAGCGAGTACAATTTTGAGATTATCTACATAAAAGGAACAATGAATAGAGTTGTGGATGCATTGAGTTGGAGACCACATATATTGTTGGTGGTTCCTCTTCAAATGAATCTTCGTGAAATGATTCTGACTACATCATGACGATGACTGGTATAAAGAGGTTAAGGAATTCTATTGGACAAGACACCATGTTGGTACCAAAATTGAGGGATATACTGTGGAAAACGACGGATGATTTGAGAATTTTTGATCGTATACAAAGCTCATAGAGCAATGTACATGCCTCATCCAAGAGTCATGAAGATGAGGACAAACCTTAATCCCTTATTCTTCTGGAAAGGATAAATGTGGACATCATCAACTATGTGACGAGATGTCTAGAAGGTCAATAGGTGAAGGTTGAACATAGACATCCAACAGGATTGCTATGGCCAAACGCTATTCTGGAATCGAAATGTGAGGTCATTTAGATGGAATTCATTGGGGAAATTGTCTCTGATGGCAAGGAGGCACGACTCAATTTTATTGATAGTTGACACTCTGATGAATAGTTCATATTTTGTCCCTGTGCATATGATGCATCAAGCACCGAGTATAGATAGATTTTATATCAGCAAGATATTGAGACTGCAGATGTACCAAAAGAATCATATCCGATAAGGGAATCAATGTTTGCAATATGATTTTGGACGAGTTTCCCAAGAGGCCTTGGGAACACCAATGAACTTTAGTAAAAACACATCATTGAGATAGATAGGATGACCGAAGGAATGAACCAAATTTGGAAGGTTTTGTTGCATATATGTTTGTTGGACCAACAAAAACGTTGGGAATAGATCTTTCCGTTGGACGAGTTCACGTGCAACAACAACCATAAAGGTATCGTTGAGATGGAACTATTGAGTTCCTCTACAAGCGACCATGTCAGACACCTTTGAGCTGGGATTGACTCGAGGATGGGGTCTTGGTAGGACTAGCAGTGATCCAATAAATGGAAGGACAATTACAAACGATAAGAAAAAGGGTTGGAAGAAGCGCAAGATCGACATAAGGGTTTTTTCGATGCGCATCGTGTGACCATAATTATGATGGGCCTAATGGCTAGTCGTGCCTCATTATTTGAGGCATTGTGTGATGTTTATCATGTATCTGTGTGCAAATTTAGGTCAGTGATCATATCCATGTGATTAACTTGAGTTCTTGGCGTATTTTGGGAGAGGGTGTGCTCATGGCGGAGCGAATCTACTTTTTGGAACATCGCATTCAATAGCTACGACACCGAACTGTCGATCAGGTCAAGGTCCAATGGAACAATTATAGTCCACACTCAACTACCTGGGAGGACACATATGATATGCGTCAGCAGTTTCTATTTTATTTTGATAGCTAGACATTTAGATATTGTCAGATACCTTATTTCTGCACTTGTATACTGTGAAACTTCAGGACAAAGTTTAAAACAAGAGGGGGTGTATGTAACATCACACTCTTGTGTGCACCTGATGTGAATTATTCTTTGAGGACACTTTCATGTAAGTGATCTGGTTCATTATAGGACTGACTGCTTCGCTTATGGATTCTGATGATGAGACTGTGGATTATGATGTTATATTATGATTATATATAGATATATGCTATTGGCTAGTTTCTCCTAAGTGTGCAGGACACTTGACTGATTGAGGATGTAAATGGCATCGATAGACCTCCTTGGACTCTGAATCGAGTCAGGGAGTGGACTGTATATGGTTTGAGTATTTCTATTATTGCATATGTGAATATGACGGGGTATATTATGATGTTGTTTATGGATCACTGACATGTTTCATTGATGGATTCGGGATGATGATTATTTGCTAATCAGAATCACATTTGGAGTAAAGGGGTAATGCACAACAACTAGAGATATTGAGGGGGAGGTGTGGCAACAAACCTGCCACAACCTACTAGCACTCCCATCGTGGCTCAAACTATAGGGTAATGATTACCTAGTTCGAGAGATCCATGATGTCATGAGGGAAGACTGAGACAGTCGCTCATGAAGATTCTAAGGGGCATGCAATAAGGCAGGGTCCTTATTCCTTAGAGTCCCTTAGTCTCCCAAAAGGTCACCTAACGAAGTATTGACTCCAAGGGCTGGACGTCTACCAAAATCAGTCAAAAGGCGAGTGGCACCCTTGGAGCATGTAGTGTGCCTTGAAGGTCACATTGCATAAATGAGACATGAATAAAGGAGAGTTTCACCCTTGGAGCATGTAGTAAATATTGAAGGGAACGCCGCAATTTTAAACAYAAGCGAGTCAATGAAGCTAGGTGCCTAGAAAACAATATCTTACTTTAACATCCTCAACCTTGAATTAATTATGTATGAGTAAAGTTTATTAATTGTATTTTTTCCCTTAAAATTTTTCTAAGCCTAGTTGAAATTAAAGTCTATGTCTAAGTAGGATATGGGGACTAAAAATTAATTAAACAATTAATAAATGAGGGGATGAAGAAAAGAAAAGGGGGAAAATTAAATTTACAATTTAAAGGAGGATTAAATTATCTAAAAATTTAATTGTTGTCTATGTGCAAAACTTACTAATTTTGAACTTAGACAAAAAGGGGAAATTAAATGAAAAATGAATGTGGAACATAGAAAGGAATCTAGTCTAGAGAAATTTCTTAAACGAGCTCAACTAAGATTTAAGAAGGGTGTCATTCATTAAATTAAATTGAGAGAATAAAGGGACAACAAGGAGCGGTTTTAGGAATTCTTTTAGGTGGGTGAGGTAAATTGGCAATTTAATTTAATTAATTAAATGAATTTTTGGTGCAACTAAGGGATTGGGTGACAAGTGTACAGGGGAGAATATTTCCTAACTAATTTTTAATAAAAATAATTTGATGTGAAAATGGAAAGGTCACTAAGAAGAAATCTATAAAAGAAATGGCAGAGAAGAGGAATGAACACAACTGGCAAGCGTAAGTTTATGCTACCAGATTTTTCTTGACTGATTTTTCTTGTGGGAGTTGGGATACCCAACTCGAATAGAGAGTGGTAGCTCAACCTTGCGAGGTGATCTGGGAGCTATCTTATTCTATGGTTTGTGTACATGGCCCCTTTGTGGTTCAAGGGTTTAGGGAGAAGAAGAGTACCCGTAGTGTTGGTTGGGAGGTACCAGTGAGGTCTCAGTGATTAACAAGAAGGGAGTTGGATGGAGCGCAAGCACATGAAAACAACTTCATATTCTTCTCCTTTCAGTTACAGTACACATGTCTAAGAGTTGTTGCTGTAAATTAGTTAAATGTTTTTGTATGTGGAATTATATGTTATGGAATTGTAATGGTTTTTTATATCTGTGTGTGTGAATTTATGGGTTCCTTGCCATTTTTATTTTGCTTCTTGTACCCTTTCCAAAATATAGATAACGTTCACATCCAAAACTATGTCTTGAGGTTTTCAAACCCCTGAGATTTTTTTCCCTTTTCCACCTTAGATTCTGCATATTTTTTAATTCCCAGAACGTTTCAACTCGGATCTGCTATTTTATCTGATCCCTTCGTGGTTTTTATTCTACGTATGTTTTATCCCTTGGGTGATATATTGCTTTTACTCTACGTGTCTTAATGGGTATTTTATTTCCCCCCTTTCTCATCTGCATTGCTAAGGGACGCCCAGGTAGAGCCCATACAAATTTTCCCTCATCTCTGTGTTTTTTCCAGCCTTAAACCCTCAAAATTTTTGCCTCGTTTCACAGAAGTTTTGGGACCTTACGTTGCCCAAGATTGTAAATCTTGTGATCTTGTCAACTGGTTAAGTGTTGTAAATGAATGCAAATCTGTAATGGATGTATTTCCCATGCTGTCTTTAGAACACAAACCCATAAATTATTGAGCGTTTATGGTATGTTTATGTTGAAATTTGAAAAAAAAATTATTCGAAGTATTTATTTGTGGAACGATTTGGGGCTGCCACATTAGCTTGACATTACTTAGCAGCTCTGTGTTCATTTATTGTTCATTCCTCATGATTAACCATTCCTAAGCTATTTGTTGCCTGTAATTGTAAATTTGATTTTCAGAATTGTTTTGTTTCAAGGTCCGGATCAAGGGTCGGACCGAGGGCCAGATCAAGGGATGGATTGAGGGATGAATAAAGGGATAGGTCCAGGACTAGATGGAGTGTTAGATTAGGAGATACACCGATTTAATGACTAATTTGTGGAGTGAAACTCTTGTTTCGTGTCTCTGTCCTTAGCACTTGGTGTAGAGTTGGGTTGGGAAAATCTAGTGAACTATTGACCCTTGCGAGCCATTTTTCTTTTTGAGTTTTAAAATTTGATTTATGTATCCATTCCCTATTCCCTATACAGTTCTGAAGATAAATTATGACTTATAGGAAATCTAGTTTGTTTCTCAAATAACTGAGAACCTTGATTTTATATTTCGTTTTGCTGGTAGGGAGATTTAGTGTTTATTTAATAATTTGTAATCAATTTGTGGTGCAATCTTGAACTCGCATATTGATATAAATTTTAATTTCACCCTGAACTCGTTTCCTTCCTAGTGTTTTTATTCACGTATTTCTCTCTGTGTTAGGCACTTAAAATCACCTAGATTTTGTTTCCCTCCTGGCGATTTTATTCCCTTGATTTATCTCTAAGTTTGGAAATTAATTTTTTCCTAGCTTCCTTCCTCCATGAATTTGAGATTCATGAATAACTCTATATTTTTGGTGTAACCTTCCAGGGTTTATCTCTGTGTGTGTCTGTTAGCCCTCTGTGCTGGAATACCATATTCGTTTGGGTATTTCATTGTTGGTCAAACATCATTTATTTTTTCTTGTGCCTGAGTACAGTTCAATCTGGAGGAGTTATTGGAAAATTTATGTATGTACTACACCTCAGGAAATCCCCTTTATGCTTGCTAGAACTTTTTAAAATCATTTTAATTTCTACATGAATCTCATGGTATGTTCATCAGAGTCACTTCGTTGGCACTCCTTGAGGTCTTGTTGTTAGGCTCAAACACCTGGATTGATGTTCCCTTACCTTTAACCTCTATGTTTTCAACCGTAACTCATACCCATACAAATTTCTTGATGCCTATATTCTTTTTATTTCAAAAAATTTCGTTATCAGAAATTGCTTTGTAATAGGGTCCAGATGGAGGACCGAATGAAGGTACAGATGGAGGACTGGATGAAGGTATGGATAGAGGACCGGATCAAGGTCCGATTTGAGGATCTAATTAAGGTCTGGATTGAAACATAAATATTTTTTCTCCAGTTCAGGGGTTGGAATAAATTCCATAACTCTTCCCTTGGATTCTTAAATCGAAAATGCAACTTAACATCTAATTATCCATTAATTGTTACATCAGATTGGTCATTCTTAACTCCTTTAATGAATTTGATAAAAGTAATGCCCTCTTATTTATGGAAGAATTAGTTATGGTCTTCCTTGAATTCCTGTAATGGATATGTAAGCTGTCAAATTTTTATTTATTGTGTTATGTTGATTTTATTAGTTTTATAATGGGTACATGATGAAAGGTAGCATGTTAAATTATTGTATTGTTTAAGTATGATTGATCTCCTTATAGTTCCTAGATGGATATGTAAAGTAACTTGATGTCCTTATGTTATGGGTGATGATTAATAATCTTATGGATCCCTCATATATGAATTTAGCATAGACTCGTTGATTGTAATTACACTTATGATTTTTATCCCTTAAGCTTTCTAATATTTTATATTCTTAGTAGATATTCTTTAATATGAAGTTCCATAGTTGAGTTACATGAGATTTATATTATTTATTCTCCTTGGTTTAATACTCTTTATGAAAAGGCCTCTTACTCATTTACACTCAATGTTGTTGGAAGATTTATTAAGTAGAGTAGAATATTATTTGCACTATGATGAACAATTGATGATTAGGTGAGATTGATGAGCTAGTATGGATTGTAGTTTATGTGGGGCTATGGGAATTAGACACCTCCTTGTTCCTCAGAACAGTCTCCATACTTGAGACCTTAAATGGTTAAAATCTATTGGAACCTAGGCTTGAGCATTTCTTATGTGTCGTGGAGGTCCTAACCTTTCAAGGTAGGTTGGGGTAGTAGTATCTTATGTCATTTTATGATTATCCTTATGATCCTTAAGAAGTTTTATGATATATTATATTATCTTGATGTTATCTGATGATTTTCCTTATGAGACGAATTGAGAGATTTATGATTCATGATGTGATGTGTCATTATTAACGGAGGCATTAGTTATGGGTTGTTATTTACTGACTAGAAAATTTGGGTCATTTTGCGACGATTGTTTCAACACTCTTGTGACGTTATGTTGTGGATATTGCGATGAATATTGGGTCTCCCAATTGTCACTTCACATGAAGTGGCACGTGAAATGAACCTTACTTAACGTCACAAGAGAGACGACACTAGGGAGTTGTCACAATTGTGACAAAGAAGAAATATCGTCACCAGAATGACTAAGTAGGGAAATTGTCGAAAGAGCGACAAAGTAGGGAAATCGTCGCAAGCGCGAATATCGATGAAAATCGTCGTAAATGAGACAATGTGGAGAAATTGTCACAAGAGAGACAATAAAGGGAGATCATCGCACACCCGACATATTAGGCAGATTGTCACAAGATCGACAAGCGTAAGAAAATTTGCGACGAATCAACTTTTGAAGGGGTCATCTCAAGAGCGACAAAAACAGGGTATATTGTGACAAAATTGCTATACAATTTTTGTGATTTGTATATCAAGTTCTTCGCATGATTTTTATGCGATCACCACAATTGCAACGAAAACAATTTATTTTAAAAAAAATTAAAATTTGATTTTTGATCCACTTATACAAGGTGTTATGATTGCACACTAAAGAGGTAATCCAATTGAAGTTGTTGCATTGATAGAGTTTTGGTAACCATGTACAACATAAGAATTTTTTTTTCCATGCTAGGGACCAATTGGTCCTAGTAGAAGGAGGTCATTCACACATCCTCTTGTGGAATTGCTACATGATAGCATAGCTAGGAACTAGATATAAATCCATATCAAGAAATCGAGCCAGTAACAAAATCCAACATTCATAGTTAGATCCATGATCAAGAGAAACACAAAGATGACACATTGTTCTAGATTGGTCCTCTAATATTTTGGAGAACAAAAACACTCTCAATGGGGAGGCCTGATTTGAAATGGATCTAAACACATGAATGATTATAAGAATCAATACCTACAAGTGTAATTTAAAAATTAATGAAGGCTATATAATAAAGGACAATGCAGGATTTAATAAATTAAATGAGACAGAAAAAAATAAAACAAAATAAAATAGAAAAATGAAAATAGGAGAAAAACCAAGAGAGAGCAATGGGAACTAAAAGGTCGGTCTCTTGGCCTTCCCATTACCCCCAAGATCTCCTATTATTCCTTTTGACACAACTCTCAAAGGGTATTTTGGCCAAAGAGGAAAGTATGCACAAAGATCCATGACTTACATTGTAACCAAAGATTCTCAAAATGAGAATTGAATAACCATTGAAATTTGTTTTTCCCATTTGGGTTGGTTCTAGAGTAAACATTATGTCATTGTGTGACATCTCATTTATTTTAAATTAATGGAATATAAGTTGGATTGGATTTTAATTAAAATAACAACCAGTTTCCTATACAAAAGTTACTAAAGATGGGATACTAACATGTTATGTCTCATATGAAATATGTAGAAATGATGGAGGAACTAGTGAGGGAAATGGATCCACTTGCTAAGATCCCTTTGGAATATTAGTAGTATGTGTTTTTAGTGTGGGATGCAGGAGGAAACAATGTTACCCTTGTGGATCCCTTTGGAATATTAGTAGATGATCCTTTTGGCATATTAGTAGTATGTGGTTTGAGCAAATTTGGTGGTAGTGAGAACTCTTGAGTATAATCGAGCTTTCCTTGATTGTTATGTGGGACTTCATATTTCAAAGTGCAATTTTGGGAGTTGATGATTGGCATTGTTACCAAGGTCAAAAAAGTTTGATTCCCTGGATTCAATAGATCTAGTATATCATGGTGTTGGGAAGTCATATTTCTTTGAATCATTAGTTTACAGTTGCTTGTATTGATGGTGAGAGAAAGAAATGGTATGCAAGGCATTTCATGGTCTCACATGGTAACTCCAATTATGGAGCACATCCCTTTGATTGTTATGGATAAATTTTCTCTAGTCCAGGAAGATCAAGATCTTGACTACTATAGTTTTGTGCAACACAAAAGAGATATTGATGGGGTGGTATTGACTTGGCTATAGAATCAAAAGATTATGCAGCCAATCTTATCTTAGAAAACAAAATCAAATTCCAAACTGATTCAATTCAAAATAGATAACAGGAATATAATAAGAGGAAAATTGTTTTACCATTTTAAAAATTGACTAAAGATGGGTCGTGTAGTTCAAAATTAATTATCGCTTTAACACTAGTTTTGTTTTTTATCACTATGTTCCCTGACCTCTTAATGCGTTTAGCCCCTTTCTCTACATGTTTTTTGAGATCGATATTTTCTCATCTCAATGATTCATTTTGAACAGTAAGCATTTTGATTTGGGCCTGGAGAAGGGGAATATCGGTGTAATACCACTCGATCCAAACGAAACAATCATCACATTGTACAAGAGGAATGGAATCTCTATGGAGAGAATGGTAAAACATGGGTGTATCCACCTTATCTATTATCTTATTCTGATCAGGCCTGATACTAGGGAACCACTCCTTACCCTTGAGGCACGGTGGTAGATTTGTCACAAAGTCATAGGGTTTAGTAGAAGCAATGTCTTTGTTCCTGTAACCATGCAAATATGGTCTTCAAGAATGAGGAACTCTTCGATATCAAGGTATGAATACTCGTTGATATTGATCAGGCTGATCGAGCTCAAACGACTGTTGGATCAATTCCTAAGCTTTTTCAAAATTTGGCGACTTGCCCTTTTGTTTTTGAACCCTATATATGTGAATTCCTTTGTTTTATCTTCGCAAGGTCTTTCAACATATGGGTTAATACTAACAATCGGGATAGCTTCAATTTTAGGAACACATGGATTAATAACTTTCAAATTAGCATTCCCTTGCTCAAAAAATCATGTAGGTGAAGACTTGCTCAGTATCCCGACGTCTAAAGGGTTTCTGTTGGTAGAGTCTGGCATATCAATTGAAAAATCAGACTGGTTTTTAATCAGTGGCTCATGTAGGCTAGGGTTTACTACAAGAACGGTCATGGTAAAACCATTCCTTACCAAACACTTATCCCAACAATCATCCACAGTTGACAGGTGATGAATCAAAAAGATATTAATCAATCTGTGATGGAAAAGACTTGAATCGACTCTCTGTCTCTTATATATTTTGGACATTTTATAGAGACTTCTTAGTAGATAAAATGGCATGCTTAATTCAAAACCAATGAAATGCATAAGTAAGAGAATATGGTAGAGGAAGATTAATCTGTATCAACCTTCACAGGTCACAGATTTTTTGAGGATCATCAACAGGCTATGCCACCCAGGTTTAACTAGGGAGATGGGGATACCTTTTTCACAGCAGTTGATCTTTCAGGATGTCACAAATAGGATCCATGGAACTCCTTCAATTTGTGAGTTTTTGAACCATTTATCTCCTGTTGATGGAAGCCCTATTTCTTCACTTACAAACCCCTCGGTTAGCTCTAACTGTGCATCCCCAATTTTCTCTCTACAACAATCGAAGGTCTGCGCGAAAGCCTGTGCCACCTGAAGGTTATAGCCTTCAAATATTTTCAGGAAGACATCCCAGCCTTGGATTTTTAAGTATTTGATTGCATCGTCATGAGAGAGTAATGTCTATCAGCCATTCAACTCCAAGCGAATGACAGGAGCCATGACAAATGCGACTAGAATGTAACAAGAATAACTCATAACAAGTTTAGGTTTAAATGGTAGTAGTGATAGGAACAAATCTGAATGGATAGTGGAGAAATGGCCATAACCAATCCCATGTGTTATCATAGCATAGACAATGAGAATGAGCATGGAGGGTTTGATCGTAAATCTTTACCATTCCTGGTAATGAGAGCCTAACATATAGAGTTGAAACCCTATGCCTATAATGAATGACTTGTTAATACATTGTGCCAGCAGGGGGAGGTAAGGACATGAGTACAACATGTGCTCATTGATTGTCACGACTACTAATACGACCATCGAATTGGAAAGGGGTTTAAAATATATCAAAACAAAACTCTTCATAAATTGAATACAAACCATCGAACCATACAATACCTATATTAAAAAAATCCAAAATATCGAAAATAGGTCATTCCAACATTGGGTTTGGATTTGATACAAGCATGATGACCTTAAAAAGAATTCCTTCTAAAGAAAATATAACACCAATCTAGGTTTTCATGTTTGATTCATGCTTTCAATCATGAATCAAACATAAAACAAAACAAAAATGCAATAATAAAGAATTAATAAACATATTTGCTAATCTAGTGATCATCTCAAAACGATAATGTTCACAAGATCGAGGTGAAGGTAGCTACAGAAAATGCAATTTCTTGTTTAAATAGAAAAATTGTGTAGGGATGCCAACAATGGTGACCTACTGGGTGAAGAAGTTATCTCTGCATCACCAGAAACTTCATGTTAGGATAGATCAGAATGATGAAAAATTAAGGAACATTCGACAACAATTCAAGCATTCCGATAAGAACTCAAAAACATAGTCCAACATTAGATGTGGTTCTGTCAAAATGTAATCTGGTATCAGATCTAGATTACGAGAGGAACGATGCTTATGAAACTGCCTCTGATACTGTTGACATAGCCACTGCTGCCAATAGGCGTCCATAGCCTCGGCAGGGATGTCACTTAACCCTCTCTAATACCTCTATCCTATCCAAAATTCGTCCATTCATGATGAAGAACATCTTTATTCATGAATTAATTTTAAGGGACATACCTGATAATTTTCTTGAACCCGACATTGCTTCGATGCCAGCAGGCTTGTTCAGTACCCCGACGAAGTTGCCTTGGTATCATGGATGCATTTACCCACTGCTAGCAAACTTGTTTAGTGTCTTGGCGGGTTTACAAACACTTCCCACACCTTGTAGTTCTTTCAACTCTCTAGAATTAATTTACAAATTTGTAGAAACTTTTATGATATTCAAGAGAGTGGGGTGATACTGAAAATTTCATATTTTTAAAACATAAATTGATCTCATAAAATTCATATGTTTTTTGAATGATCTTTACCATGATATGAACACTTAGATTCATGTTACGAAACCATCTCAAGGACAGGAAGGTATAATCGATTTGTTTTCTTAAAAACAGGGAAACGTTAAGAGTTTATTAATGATAATTGTTATCCTCTTGAGATTTTGAAAAGAAACTGACAACATTGTTTTGAGTAGGAACTTTCTTCTGTTGATCTAAGTTTAGCAATTTATAGCATGGTGCTTTGAAAAGTAGTCAGTGGTTTCTCTTGGATAAAAAATCTGATTTTCCTTCCACAAATGAAATGGCGACACAGACATAATTATTTAGAAACAAACCACAAACAAGAAAAATTAAAAGAACCAAAATTAAAAACAAAAACAAAATTAAAACAAAAACAAACATATGTACAAAGAGGTGGATCTGGAACCATCAGGTGAAATATATTTTGAGAGCTTGGCCATTCACTGGGAAATTGCCTAGTTGCCCCTCCAAATTGTGCAGGCGGAAAGAGCTGGGACCTAATTTTTCAGAAATTATGAATGGCCCCAACCACAGATTCTGGAACTTGGTGTTTTCCCCTTTCCCTTCGTGAGTTTTGTCCCACTTGATAACTAAATCTTTGACATCGAAATTCCTGCCAGAATAAGAATTCAAATCAAACCATCTTTTNAGAAATTATGAATGGCCCCAACCACAGATTCTGGAACTTGGTGTTTTCCCCTTTCCCTTCGTGAGTTTTGTCCCACTTGATAACTAAATCTTTGACATCGAAATTCCTGCCAGAATAAGAATTCGAATCAAACCATCTTTTTACAATTTTCTAGTGTTGGTCCAATTTCTGCTTAGCTTGTGCTCTTACTTCCTCCAGTTTTAACAAGGCATTAATTTGACTTTCCAGAGGAGGGCAGTCCTCTTCTTGGGCTTTCTGCGATAATTGCAGAGATGGAAGTAAAACATGTGGAGGGAGGATTGCTTCTCTCCCGTAGACGAGAAAGAAAGGGGAATTACCAACCGAGGTTTTTGGTGTCTCCCTATCAGCCCAAAGTGCACTATATAGTGCGGTGTGCCAGTTCTTATGTTTTTCAGAAATTGTCCTCTTAATGATCTTGATTAAATTTTTATTTGTCGATTCCGCTAGACCATTTTCTTGAGGGTAGTAACTCGAAGAATATTTCAATTTAATGCCTTTTTCTAAGGAAAAGACATTCATATCAAGGGATGATAAATAAGATGCGTTATCAAAGACTAAACATTCAGGAATGCTGAATCGAGTAATGATATGCGAATTAAGGAAAGATACTACTTGATTCGTGTTTACCACTTTCAAAGGTGCAACTTCGGACCATTTGGTAAAATAATCCGTTATTGTAATGATATATTTGTGATGATTTGAAGAAAAAGGGTTAATTGGTCCTATGATGTCAAGAACCCACTGCTAAAAAGGTGAACCTACAGTAACAAGCTATAAAGGGAATTCCTCCTTTTTCACCCGTCCAACAACCTTTTGGCAGATTATGCATTTACGACACAATGCATGGGCGTCTTTAAATAATGTGGGACAATAGTACCCAACTCTTAGCACTTTGTGAGAAGTGGTGTCTCCACCAAAGTGACCACCAGCCTCACCTGCATGAAGTTCAGATAGTACTTTCTCTGCTTCATCCTTTTCCAAACAACACATAAGAACACCATCAAAATTGTTTCGAAATAATACATCATTTATTAACTGGAAAGATGCAAATTTCAGTCTTAGTGATCTTCTATTTTTAGGATCAAGATAGATAGGAGAAGATCCATGTCTCAAGTAAAATTTAATGTTCTCATACCAAGAATTGGCAGAAACTTGTGCACAACTGATTTGTTTTTCGTCATGTTGGTTTATAGTTAAGGTGTTAATTTGACTTTCTTGTTCTTTAACTGAATCAACAACTAGTTTACATAGGCCTTGACCTATAAAAATTTGTGCAGGGGTTATTTTGAGGTCATACTCTTGTAAGTACGTCATCCACTTTACCCTTTTCTCACCCATCTCTTTTTGTACTAGCAGGTATCTTACGGTTGGGTAAGGAACAATAACTTTGGTTCTGGATTTCAGCAGGTATGACCGGAAGTGTTTCACTACTTTGAAAACAACATATGCATGTTGATATACTACTAGATAATTAAGCTCTGCTCCTTTGAAAGATGAGCTCATGAAGGCAATGGATATCTCATTACTTTCAACATTTTTTTGTGTTAACACAACAACATAAGATCGGTCAGAAGAAAAGGTGTAAAGAGTGAATCCTGGGAGAAATCGGGACTCATCAAGGAAGGAGATTCTACCATTTATTTTCTAATGGAGTCAAAAGATTAAATTTCTTGTGGTCCCAAACAATACATAACATCATTTTTAATTAACTTTTGTAATGGTCTCACCATTTCTGAAAAACTTGGGATAAATCTTCGGATGAAATTAATCTTGCCTAAAAATGATTGCATGGATTTTTTGGAAGAAGGAGGGGAGAGTTTAGCGATTGCTTGGGGTCTCTCAGGGTCAATGATCATTATGTATTTCGATACTATAAAACCCATAAATTTACCTTGATCTACTACAAAGACCGATTTCTTAGGTTTGAGAGATATAATAAACCTACGACATCGTTCTAGGACGGCCCTAAGGTGAGACAAGTCATCTTTCTTGTTTTTAGAGAAAATGGTAACATCATCAAGATAGACCACAAATGATTGATTTATGAGACTACGAAAAGCAATGTTCATTTCTCTCTGGAAAGTGGCCCCAACATTTATCAGTCCAAAAGGCATTTTCCTATAGGCATAAGTTCCCCATGGGGTATGAAAAGTGGTTTTAAGCTGGTTTGAGGGAGACATGAGGACTTGGTTGTATCTTGAAAAACCATCTAACAGAGATAGTCTTTCAGAACCAGATACCTAATGAAGAATATGTTCCAATGGAGGAATGAGATAGTTATCCTTATCATATGCTCGGTTCAAGTTATGAAAGTCGACATAGAGTTGAATTTCACCACTTTTATTCCTTACAAGAACTAGATTAGACACCCATTGTGTGTGTCTCACCGGGAGAATTATCTTTTCATTTAGTAATTTATTCAATTTTTTCTTGACAGTGGGTTCCAATTTGGGGTGAATCTTTCTTAATTTCTGTTGAAAAGGCTGAGTTTGTGGTTTTGTGGGGATGCCATGTTGTATTATATTAGGATGAAATGTTTTCAAATCATCATATGTCCAGGAAAAAATGTCTTTAAATTATTTAAACATTTTTATAAAAGTAGATCTTTCTTGCTCAGAGCATCCCGTTCCCAAATTAATATTTTGGGGATTTTCCTTTGTCCCTAAATTTACCATCTCATAAATCAAAGAAGAACTATTCATTTTACAATTAACTAACCCCCTAAATTTATCATGCAAGACATAAAACTTCTCTAGTCTTACAACAGATCTGGGGATATAGTTTACCAGATCAGGCATCGATTCAGGATATCTAGGATATGATATTACCATGAATTTGCGGAGGTTTTCATCGTGAGTGCCTTCATCAATGATTATGCCTTGGAAAGTGTCTTTCATGTGAAAAAATATAATGATCTGTTGGTCATCATCGAACACTCTCCAATTGGTGATGTTGTCCAGGATCGATGGTCTGAACAACAATTCAATAGAAAATGCATTAGGAGAAATACCTTATGTGGGAAATAGTTTAGAAGCGACGTTAGCCAATGAATTAGCCTTTTAATTACTTAGTCTAGGAATGGAATTTATGTTAAATGCTGAAAATGTTTGCATTAAACTCCATACCTCAGTTTGGTAACTTTTCAGATGTGGTGACAAGCAATGTATGGAGTTTCTTACCTGCCTAACCACGATTTTTGATTCATCGAATACCATTACATTTCGTACGTCCATATCCAAAGATTTCCTAAGCCCTTGTAAAATTGCTTTGTATTCAGCAGTGTTATTAGTGCACTCAAACTCTAATCGACAGGCAATGAAAGTCTTATTACCTACGGGATCTATGAGTACACATCCTGCACCGACTCCTTCTTTGGATTTGGATCCGTCAAAGCACAATGACCAGATTTGATCTTCGTCATGAGTGTTTGACACACTTGGAAAAGTTGATGTCTGAGTATAGGTCATAACTTCTGATTGTTTCCCAGGATCAGTGATGGGGGGAATTTCGGTCATGAAGTTACCAAAGAAGGTATTCATTCCCTGCATTTCAAATGAATTAGTAGATGCAATAAAAGGTTTGTTTGCATCATTTAGATCTGTCACAATGTTCTTAAGATATCGTTCTCAGTTTATCCTAATTTTATTGTCCTGTCCATTTTTTGGTAGCCACAAATGAGACCAATCTATGACAAAGTAACTATGCAGTTGTTCAGACTAGTCCCTACTTAAAAACAAACCATATATTTCAGGGATATCAACAACAATAATTTCAATTATCTGATGGAACTTAGGGTTGGAAGATAATCTAACAAGAGCATCCTTAAGTTCATCGATTACCTTTACATTTGTTAGATCTATCTGAATGATTTGAGATCAAAAGGTTTAACTTCTACGTTAATTTTTTGACAAACAGAGAGTGGCATGACATTTGACGATGCACCGAAATCGACCATACAATTATGTAGATTCCTATTAAAAATTTCAAAAGTTAACAAGAAAGGTGGGACATTTTTCTCAGTGTTAAAAAAAAAAATCAGTTGATTTTTAACTGCTGTCCCTGAAACAGTTTTATTTACATTTGCTACAGTTTTTTCAGCTAAAACCCTTTTATCTGGAGGTTCAGATGTCATTTTAGTCAGGATCTTTTGGGTTGTTTTTGAACCAAATTCTATTGTTTTCTTACTACTAGGATTGTCGTTTAGACTGTTTTCAATGATACTCTGTAGCATTTTCTGCAGAGTAAGGGGAAATTTCAACAACTCAAAAACAAAAATATTAGCCCTCATTTTTTTCAGATCTTCAATTAAATCGTATTCTAAAACAGGGGCTGCTAAACTTTGTTTAATTTCCTCTTGCTTCGACTGTTTTGGATGCGCATTATTACTCACTTTAGAAGAAGGTTTGTTCTGTGTTTTTCTTCTTGTGTTGTAGGGATGGATAGTTTCAAAATTTTCTTGGAAAATACTGTCAGAGAAGTGACCGAAGATATTGTGGGATGAATCTTCTTCTTCTGGTACTTCTTCCTCAGCTATGTCTTCAAAACTTTCAGGAGGGGGAGAGGCAAAATTATCATGTGCTTCTAGAATGGTTTGCAAAGCGTACTACAAGCTTTCAAAATTAAGACCTTCAGTGATCGGGTTTGGCCGGTTTGGAGGAAAAGGTTTTCTGAATGGAGGTTTAAAACTTCCTTTGCTTGAGGATTCCTCTTTGACAGATCTCTTCAAGTCCATGACCTGATTTGATAGTTTTTGGAAATCTTTCTGCAAGCTTTCTAAGTCTAAAGTTCCAGGTTGACTTTTGGCTTAGGGAGGCCTAGTAAGGATTTCTATTTTCTTTTTAAAGGATGAAGTTGTTTCAGCTTCATTATTGAGATTGTCTTTTTAGGTTAATATATCCTTTTCAATTTGGCTTGCCTCCTCAAAGGCTTCCAACAATGTTCTCTTTTTAGACCTTTTGACCCAAATTGCTATGTTATTATGTAGAGCTTTGGTGTAATATGAGACAATTAGACTTTCAACGGGCATTGAATCTACGGGAATTTGATTCTTTAACGTAAGAAATCTCTTTTTAAAATCTTTTACTTTATCCTTAGGATTCATTTTTAGGCTGGAGAGCTCCATAACCAAGACTTCAAGAGATTTATCATCTCCAAACTTCTCTAAGAAACAAGTTTCAAACTTGTCCCAAGAGACGATGGTCTAGGGTTGTTGGGAAAAATACCATGTGGATGCATTTCCCTCAAAATTATAAGGAAAGAGTCTACATACTACATCTTCATGCTCTACATTTCGGATTCTAATGGCCAACATAAATTTATTTATGTGATCCTCAACATATTTTTTATAATCTGGATCAAATTTAGGCAACCATTTCTCTAGGTGTTTCGGAAATGGATGTTGTGGTCCAAGTACAACCACGACATCTTGATCAAGCCAAGGTCTGGTAGGATTGTTTTGGTTTTCCACGGGTGTTGGTGGTGTCAAAGGTTGAGATGATTCAGATGAGGAACTACCTTCGTCAGATGAATCTCCTCCTGAAGAGGATGGAGATGAACCAGGTGGGGAAGGTGGGATACTAGACCCTCCATCTCCAAGAGTAGGTGTTTCGATAGGATCGGTGGTATTATATCCTAAAGGGTTTGAGAGTAGACTAGTGCCTTCAAGTTGTTCTCAAATATCTAAGAAATCTAAGGGTTGGTTAAGTGGCCTACCAATTAGTCTGATACGAGCCAAGGAATTATGTGTCCCTATGAGTGACTGATGAATAATTTCTTGAATGTTGGCGCCTTGAGGAGCTGGTGTCACTGGTTCAATGGAAAACTTAGGATTATCGTTTGAGGTAGTTGTTGTTTCAAGCGTAATGTTGTTGTCTGAGTGACTATGTGTTATGACAGGGGAGTGAGTGTGTGGGGGGGGATTCTTGCGACCTCCATGTGCCATCAATTGAATTCAGGACCTCCTTCTAGCACCATTTGTTGACAGGAAAATTTGACAGGCCATCAACTAGAAGAATAGATCTGGTTCGAGGTTGTCTAAATAACCCAAGACATTTGGTGTAACCTATTCTGACGGGTTTAATGGCTTCGCTCAATAGAAAGATAAATATGAACATGCCATTATGTACATAGTAATTACAAATTGCAAGTTTTTTTAGTAGATGCCTTGCAAAATCAATGTTTGGTAACTATTTGCAAAAGTAGATAAAGAAAACACTTTTTTTATGTTTTCTATTTTCTAATCATAAATATAAGAACTTAAATAAAATATGTTATGAAACAAGGATAGAGTGATGGTCAAAGCCAATCTAAAACTTTATTGTTTCACTGATAGACAAACTAATAATAGGAATTAAATGGAAATAAATCTAACCTGGAATTAGTTTTATAACATGTATGTGCCTCTGTGTGATCTAGAACTCCAGTTGTCCTACCTGTAAGAAAAATCTATGACAGTTTTGTACAGATACCTCTCGAACAAACTCCAGGATTTTATTGGCATCTAGAATATGAGAACAAAATAATAGACATGTAAACACAATGATCTTATAATTATGAACGATTGCAGTTACATAAATCTTAATGTAAAACATTCATTTTATCAATCAACTAAACATCATGCGTAAATCATGATATAAAAATCGATATCACGATCACAGTGATAATTTGTGAAACAACAAATTATGAACAACATTTAAAACATGAATAAAATGGAATATCATATTTCATTGAGACTAAATCTATACAACACATTATTATTCCAAAATAAGAGAGACAAAACATAAATGAGACAGCATTCACATTGGTCTAAAGCCGAAATGCTATAAGTTGTTCAATTCAGTTCTGAAGATCATTTGTCCATAATATGTTCCAGATGAAGATGTATTTTACTTACAAAATGAACAGTATTTAAAGTTATTTGAAATCACATCCTCCTTTCTCATAAGATAGGATAGGATTTCATAAAATCAAAATATTACAAAAATAGTGGGCTAACGGCCAATCATAACAGAGTTGATTGTACTCAAAACTAAATCAAAGTTTTTGTAAAACAAACAGAAAAGGAAATACTAATCATTCAAATGCATAATCGAACATGTTTCCCCCAAATGATCAACAACGGGATCTACTATTTCCTGAAAAATGAAACAAGAATAAGTTAGAAAATTACCCATAACTAATTTCTAATTTTTATTTATTTAAAAGAGACTTGGCTACAAAATCGAAAGATTTTGCAGCCAGTCTTATCTTAGAAAACAAAATCAAATTCCAAATCAATTCAATTCAAAATAGATAACAGGAATATAATAAAAGGAAAATTGTTTTACCATTTTAAAAATTGACTAAAGATGGGTCTGGTAGTTCAGAATTAATTATCGCTTTGACACTGGATGCGATTTTGATCACTATGTTATGTGACCTCTTAATGCATTTAGCCCCTTTCTCTACATGTGTTTTGAGATCGAGATTTTCTCGTCTCAATGATTCATTATGAGCGGTAAGCGTTTTGATTTGGGCCTGGAGAAGGGGGATATCGGTGCAATACCGCTTGATCCAAAGGAAACATTGATCATATTGTACAGAAGGAATGGTAGGTCTATGGAGAGCATGATCAAATATGGGTGTATCCACCTTATCTGTTTTTTGCTTCTGATCAGGCCTGATACCAAGGAACCCCTCCTTACCCTTGAGGCACGGTGGCAGATTTGTCACAAAGTTGTAGGGTTTAGTAGAAACAATGTCTTTCTTCCTGTAACCATGCAAATTTGGGTCTTCAAGAATGAGGAACTCTTTGATCTTAGGGTCTGAATACTCGTCGATATCGATCAGGCTGATCGAGCTCAGACGAGTGTTTGATTGATTCCTAAGCTTTCTCGAAATTTGGTGACCTGCCCTTTTGTTTTTGAACCTTATATATGTGCATTCCTTTGTTTTCCCTTCGCGAGGTCTTTCAACATCTAGGTTAATACTAACAATTGGGCTATCTTCAATTTCACGAACACATAGATTAATAACCTTCAAATTAGCATTCCCTTGCTCAGAAAATCATGTAGCTGAAGACTTGGTTAGTATCCCAATGTTTAGAGGGTTTCTGTTGGTAGAGTCTGGTGTATCAATTGAAATATCATACTGATCTTTAATCAGTGGCTCATCTAGGCTAGGGTTTACTACAAGAACGGTCATGGTAAAACCATTCCTTACCAAAAACTTATCCCATCAATCACCCACAGTTGACAAGTGATGAATCAAAAGGATCTTAATCAATCCGTGATGGAAAAGACTTGAATCGACACTCTGTCTCTTGTATCTTTTGGACATTTTATAGAGACTTCTCAACAGATAAAATGGCATGCTTAATTCAAAACCAATGAAATGCATAAGTAAGAAAATATGGTAGAGGAATATTAATCCATATCGACCTTCACAGGTCAAGAATTGTTTGAGGATCATCAACAGGCTATGCCACCTAGGTTTAACCAGGGATATGGGGATACCTTTTTCACAATAGTTGATCTTTTGGGACACCACAAACAAGCTCCATGGCACTCCTTCAATTCGTGAGTTTTTGAACCATTTCTCTCTTGTCGATGGAATCCCTATTGCTTCACTTACAAACCCCTCGGTTAGCTCTAACT
>SNQJ01S0012575.1:0-12112 GCA_010110895.2 Picea sitchensis | reverse complement strand
GAAGGTCTGCGCAAAAGCCTGCGCCACCTGAAGGTTATAGCCTTCAAATCTTTTCAGGAAGACATCCCAACCTTGTGTTTTTAAGTCTTAAATTTCATCGTCGTGAGAGAGTAATGCCTGGAAGACATTCATCTCCAAGCGAACGACATGAGCCATGACAAACACGACTAGAATGTAATAGGAATAACTCAAAATAGTTTTAGGTTTAAATGGTAGGAGTGATAGGAACAAATCTGAATGGATAGTGGAGAAATGGCCATAACCAAGCCTGTGTGTTATCATAGCACAGACAGTGAGAATGAGAATTGAGGGTTTGATCGTAAATATTTACCATTCATGCTAATGAGAGCCTGATATACAAAGTTGATACCCTATTCCCATAATGAATGGCTCGTTAATACATTGTGCCAGCAGGGTGAGGTAAGAACATGAGTACAACAGGTGCACATTGATTGTCATGACTACTAATACAACCATTGAATTGGCAAGGGGTTTAAAATATATCAAAACAAAAATCTTCATAAATTGAATACAAACCATCGAACCATACAATAACTATATTAAAAAAATCCAAAATATCCAAAATAGGTCATTCCAACATTGGGTTTGGATTTGATACAAGCATGATGACCTTTAAAAGAATGCCTTCTAAAGAAAATATAACACCAATCTAGGTTTTCATGTTTGATTCATGCTTTCAGTCATGAATCAAACATAAAACAAAATGAAAAAGCAATAATAAAGAATTAATGAACATATTTGCTAATCCAGTAATCATCTCAAAACGATAATGTTCACAAGATCGAGGTGAAGGAAGCTACAAAAAATGCAATTTCTTGTTTAAATAGCAAAATTATGTAGGGTTGCCAATAGGTGGTGAGCATAATCTTTAAGGATTGAAATAATAGAATTGGATAGAACCCTAATAAGGGGAGCCTTTGTCAAATCATTGTCAATGGAGAGTTATATGGGGATCCTCTATATGACATTACTACCATGATTATGAAGAAAAACATCATAATTTGATATTTTTCTTGGAGATGACTTTTAACATTGTGTTATGGGTATGGGAAGTCATCTTAAACACAAATAATTCATATCATGGGGCTTCACAAACCATAATAATTGTTGTGATAGTGGGTTCCTTTCCTAATATTTCCATTGAAGGTTTAGTTACACGTTTTGCACTATATTCATGGTGGTTTTTGTTGCTACTCGGTTCTCCTCTTTTTGTATGGAAATGCCTAGAATTTCCAAGTGGAGGCATGAAATTAGTTGGAGAATATGATGGCATCTCATTCTCTCTTTTATTATCCACAAAAGTTGCATTATTTTCTTACTTATTGTAGCTTAGGTGACATGTTATCACAACTTTCTCATTGTAGTTTATTTTTTTGACCTCATCAATGGTGTTGGGTTCCCTTTATCTTGGTATTGGTTCGTAGGCCTAAGGTGTTGGCTCAAATCCTTTACATTAATATCTAAGCATGATACTAGGGTTTTAGGTCACTTCTTGTGATTTTTTTGTTTTTTGTTTTGAGGGTGTGTTTATCCCACACACCTTATTGAATATATGTGGGGGATAAAATGGGTCTTTTCTCATAGACACATTGCTCCCTTGCACATCAATGAAGTTTTTTTAAAGGGAAAAATTAGTTGAGATATGTTCAAAACTCTCTCATTGTCGTTTATTTTGTTTTCTTCATTGATGGTGTTGGGTTCCCTCTATTTTAGTAGTGGTTTGTAAGATGTGTGGAAAAACCTTGGGAATTTACAGTAATGAATGGGATACCAATGATGACAATATTGAAATATAAAATGGAGAATGTGAACATGTTCATGGCATGTTTCAAGATAAAAATGGTATGGCATGTGATTCTCTAGAACTTCATGATAGAATTGATCTCTCTTTGTCTTCAACTATAGTACAAAATTAAGGATATATTGCATCTAACACTGACCATGGGTTCAATGATAATCAAATTATTGGTGCTAAATCAAAGTGAAAGGAAATTTTCCTTCATCTATGATTAATGAGGTTATGTGAATCAAGTATGATATTGAAGAACATGAGTGGCAAGTAATCGGGGCCATAACATTGGTTTCTCTCATCAATGAAAAAATTATAAAAATTTTCCATGAGGAACCAACAAAGGAGGTTGAAATAATAGGTTTACATAGGAAACTATAAGAAAAATATGATGATGACCTAAATAAAAGTTCAACACTAGGTTTTGAGAAAATAAAATTATAATATTAAAGAAGGAGCCCTTAAAGATTTTGGTCCTTTGTATTTCACTAGAATTCCAAGGTACCCAAATTCATGTCTATCTATATGTATATGGATGAACCTCAACCTAATATTTTGAGGTCAAATTGTTACATCTATATTTGAACATGTGAAAAAAAAGACATGAAGAAACAATCCTTAAAGTTGTTGAAGAAACAAAATAAATTTCAAGGAACTAAAAACATTAAATTGTTGCCAAAATTGTGCCCTCTAATCAACAAAGTGAAGATTGGAATTTATGTCAACATTATAACAATGAGTGTTTATATCATGAACCTCTATATGGATTATAAAATGTAAATACATAATGAAAATAAGGGTAATGCTATGAAAAAATGTTATAAAATATTTGACATTGCCATTTCCAACCCCTCATGGTTAATCCTTAATGTTGTAGAAGAAACAAAAGAAATTTCATGGAACTAAAAACATTAAATTGTTGCCAAAATGTTTCCCTCTAATCGACAAAGTGAATATTTGAATTTATGTCAACATTATAACAATGAGTGTTTACATCATGAACCTCTATATGGATTAACATGACCATGAGAAGATTAAAGTAGGAAAATATGAAGAAAGTCCTGAAACCTTGAATAACCCTCCACATATTGTAGACATGAAGATTGATATGATGCACATGTGTGAAAGTGTAAATGTTTGACATCGCCATTTCCAACCCCTCATGTTTAATCCTTAATGTTGTTGAAGAAACAAAAGAAATTTCATGGGACTAAAAACATTAAATTGTTGCCAAAACTGTGCCCTCTAATCGACAAAGTGAAGATTGGAATTTATGTTAACATTATAACAATGAGTTTTTATATCATGGACCTCTATATGGATTAACATTACCATGAGAAGATTAAAGTAGGAAAATATGAAGATAGTATTGAAACCTTGAATAACCCTCCACATATCAATTGATAATGGAATTGTGATTTTGTTTCTTTGTCATGCGAGACACAATGAAACGACACAATGAAAAGAAGGGTAATGCTCTGAAAAAATATTATAAAATGTTTGACATGTCCATTTCCAACCCCTCATGTTTAATCCTTAAAAATTATTATTGCATCTTCCCAAAAATTTCTTTTTGCATGTTGTACCAAGTTTAAAGTTTCTGCATTGCTTGGAAAATATGCTTGCAACATGTCACATGTCACAAGACTTTCAAAGTTGCATATATCATGTCACAAGATTTTGGAAGTTGCATATTTCATATTCAAGTTCTATTTGTTGCTCAGACTCCATAGCCCAAGCAGAAGGCACCAGGTCTTGCTTGGATTCTCATGTTATATCTTAAAATACAAAGAGATTTCCATTATTAAAAGACAAAGAGATACATTTGGAACTCTTGAAACCCACAAACAAACAAGCATGTAAAATTTAAATCCAAACTTGAACAATTCAATCTCTTAAATTTCACGTTTACTAATGCCTTCAAATTGCTAGGATGATATCCATGGAGCCAAAAATTGATGCAGAAATTGTATGTCAAGGCCAATAGAACCAATAGAATCAAGGAGTATTGAATCAATATATACCAAGTCTTATAAGAGAAGCTGAAATAATAGTTAAGTGTATAACAAAAATTCATTCGCAGATATATACAAGCCATAGACATAGCCTTGTGTATATTATCAGATGGAAAAGTACCCATAATGTCAATGCATTATATGCATCATTACATGTTCAGCTATATAATGTGCATCTAACTGTCTTATAAAATTATTACATGACATCATGAATTTATTTTAGTCTTCTTTTGTGTTTTCCAGTTCTTAAGAAATTCATCCATATCCATGTCTTCGTTTACTGGGTGCTCTTCAACAGTTGATGTTGTTTCAGTCCTTTCATGCCAAGTACCTCTAGTCTTGTACCCACAACGTGGATGCTGCTGTGAGGGGCCATCACCTAAAATTATTACACGTCATGAATTTATTTTAGTCTTGTTTTGTGCTTTCCAGGTCTTAAGTAATTCATCCATATCCATGTCTTCGTTTACCGGGTGTTCTTCAGCAGCTGATGTTGTTTCAGTCCTTTTACACCGAGTACATTTGGTCTCATACCCACGGCGTGGATGCTGCTTTGAGGGGCCATCACCTAGAAAAACAAAAAATATTAAATTTATATGGCCAATTTTTAAATATCATTGAAGTAGTTCATTAATATTAAAAAAAAAATCTGCAATGTAATTATTTACCTAGTCCTCTAGTTGACACCATTGGAATGGTTGTCGGCATGTTCACCTAATATTTATGTTCAGGAGGATAAAATATGACATTCTCTGCCATTGAAACGTCCAAATTTATAAGTACAAAATTATTAAGTATATGATTAATATATATCCATTTTACCGTCGCGAGCCTCAGTCATAGGAAAATATTGGGGTTGCAACTCACTGGGATGGGGCTGCTGGGGAGCACCATGATCTTCTAGCTGCGTTGCACTATCAACACTCTATTGTCCATTACTAATGGTTTTGTTGATAGTGTTTCTCCCCTGATTAAAACAAAGTAAGACATTAAATTATGGACGATATCAAATATTTACGTATTTTATAAGTAATGAAAGGTTAATGTGGACTGATTTTTATTTACCTTATCCCACAAGTTGGATCTTGGGGTCTGCCCCATGCTTTTCCTATGATCAACCACAGCTTTATAACTGTATTTGTAACCAAGTTGGAGGTCTTCCTCCATGGTTTTAGTTCCGAGGTCATCGCCCTACATTGCATAAGGGTATGGTTTTTTAATGTTTTTGGTTGTAATTACCTGAAAGTTGTAAGGTGATACAAATAATATTCTTAAGATGTTTGGGTACTTACGATTTGTGACTGTAACCTAAAGCAGCCTCCCTAGCCTAGCTTGTGTTGGCCATGTTTGGAAATCCTTGCTTTGGTTTCCTTCGAAGTGTCAGGCAACCTATCATCAAAATTTTCAAGTATGTTATATATAACCACACGTTTATTTAGATCTAGAGAAAAATAAAGCTCATATTGAAATCAAAATATTGTAATTTACCTTGGTGTACTAGTTATTTGTTCTCCTGATTTTTTCAAAATCTTCTTTTTTGCATCATCAATAATCATCTTCCACTCCCTCTCTAGAATTGAGGGAGGACGCTCATACCTAGAATTTCCTCCCAATCTTCGTCTATAAACATCCCACATATATTTTAAATATTTTCCCACTGCAAAGGTGACCGTTGTTTTATTGAATGTGTCTACTCCAAAGAGGCCTTCAAGATAATCCATAAGTTCCTTTTTGAGGTTGGAATTCTGGAAATTCCACCTCATGCATAAGTTTTCCCCAAAAATCAACAAGGCCTTTCTCTCTAGGTTCCTATAAAAATGGTCATTTCCTACACACAAAAAGATATGATCATTAATTTAAAATTAATAATCTATATTTTTTTTGTATGAGAAGGACAACATTAAACGGTTAAAATATCAATTAAAACTACCTGGGAGTCTTGATTGTTTTAATGGAAGTCCATTATCGTCGACCAAAAATGTGCACGGAAGGGTCCCCATGCTTGTCACACATCTAGCTCTAGGAAATGAAACCATGTCAACCACATCACCATGAGCCTCATCTCTTCCACCATCTCTAGACTCTAACCGATGTGTGAATTTCTGGTGGTGCATGTCATGGATCCTATCTAAATCAGATGTGGAATATGGAGAAGTAAATAGTACTCTAGCATCTGTATGACCACCCACATCAGGACTCTGTAGAATCTCTATAGCACCACTACTACCAACACCTGGCTGAACAGGCTCCAAAAATCTCTTTATAAAAAAGAAAATATTTTTTCATGAGATAATGTAAAAGTTAAAGAACAAAGTTTCATAATTGACCATATGAGTACATTAAAAGAAACACTTTAAATTATGGTTATTACCTTATATGTGTTAAGTTGTGACATAAGAAGAGCGATCTTTCCTAGGATGTCAGGAGTTTGATCTGGACGATCTAAGAAGGTAGCAAGTTCCTTGTTCGCTTTAATGATATTTTTTTTATTAATACCATTGGATCAGGGGATGAATAAAACCCCTCCTCATCGGCGGAATCATGATCAACATGGCATGCGGACTACATATAATTTCAACAAAAACAATGTTATTTCAATAAAATTATATAAGCAAATAATAAAATTCACGTAAAATAAAAGTGGAAATTGATAATCATTTACATGTTCTGTGGCTAGCCCTTTTCCACGATCATCCTACCACATTATAATATAATTAGAACCCACAAATATTTAAAAAAATTGTTAAAGATAACAAAAAAAAAATGTTAAAGGTAATATTTACAACAATGTTAAAGATAATAAAAAATATAATGCAATAAGTAGAGGTTTCTTAAAGAGGTGTTGCATAAGTACCCACACACTATTAGTCAATGCTTTTATTCGATTCAAATGGTAATCCACTAACAACTCTTCCCCGAGAGATATGTTTTTTATTGTGCACAGGACTACCTGATTCTCTTCACTTTCCTCATATATGCAATTCGGTTGTTTGTTTGTTGTCCCGGGTTGTGTGTTGTTTATAAACCCTGCGGATTTTCCAGAAGCTTTAGGCCTTCCATCAATATAGATAGTCACTCCCTTATTTTTATCCTTGTTTATTAGTTGTATATAATTGTGGCGAGTGCATATCTCTGCATACTTCGCATGTACCAGACCATCTGCATTCAATCATTATAATTATAACACGGTCGGACATAGTCCATCAATTCAATTACTATATTGTATTTTACAATTATTCCATCCATGGAAAATAGCCCCAAGCCATGAAGGGAGGATGGTGCAATGTGATATGTCTTATTGTTGACAACGAAGTCATCATCTATAGGAGGTAGTTCCTTAGGTACCCATTGTTTCACTAGATGCTTATACCTGAGTGACACATCTATGTCTCCTATGATCTCATCATCATAAGAGAATGATCCTCCTTCGACAAGAAAAACTTGCATGCATCTACAAAATTTTCTTCTGACTTTTTCACCTCTGGTCCTTGTTTGCTTATCATATCTACTAGATGTAGTTGCATTTCCCTCTATTTGTCCTAAGCTTTCCTCACTCAAGGAAGAAATATATGAAAGGTACCTTTTTGGTTGTACCTTCAGTTTCATGTGCATGTGTTGTTAGTGAGTAGTCCATCATCATCCTAGTTCCAATTTATGAACTTTTTTTTTCTATATTCAAAGTTCTAAATAAAAATTTTATATCTTTAGTTTTGGATGCACAATTAGACTAGGGTACAATTGCCAATATTAGTGGTCAACCACCTAATTTAATGTGATATCCCTCTTGATTTTGAACATATTAAGGACATATTAATTTGATAACAGTAAGGACATGATAATTTTATCATATGGATCTAAGAAAAAATAGTAGTAAGGTTGTTGTTTGTTGGATTTGTGCAAATTAGAATTATTATAAGAAATTTTCATTGAAGATGAGGGTAAATGCTATGGAGTAAGAAATTAAACCATCAATTGGTGTGTTGCAAATATTGGGTGCTTTAGTTGGAAATATGTCTAAGGTAAGCCAAGAGTAGAACTATACAAATATTAGTTTTGTTCAAGAAAAGAGTAGAACTATACAAATATTAGTTTTGTTCAATCCAAGTTGAAGACTAAGTTAGTTATGGTGATGGTTAAAAATAGTGCAACCCACATTTTTATGTAAGAAGTAGTGGGTGTTAAACTCAATGTGCAGTTGAAATTGGTGCAGTATTTTTTCAAGGCAGTAAGATATAGTAGTTAGTTGACAGACACATGTAGAATTTAGTTAGTTTTTATGCCCCGAGGAGGAATTGGCCAAGACTCCTTAAATGGTTTGGGATGCGACTTGCAACTGGGCATAAAATGAAACAATGAGACTCGGATTGAGGAACCATCGACTTCGATGGATTACTGGGATAGTATTTCATCTAGAACACCCCTCAGTCCTAGATGTCATGCCTCAAAAGTTTCTTTACTCATTGATTTAGAGAACTAGTGTTTTGCTCAGTTTGAAGCAATGCAACATTTGTATTAAGGGGTCCAATTTATGAAACCATGCCTCGGGATTGGATGTACAATGTGGTCACCTATTCCATGCCTAAACAAGCATGAAACATCTCATGGAACTCAAAAATGTTGCTCTGTTAGGATTTTATGCCCTGAGGAAGAATTTGACAAGTGTCCCCGAAATGATTTGGGATGCGACTTGCAACTGGGCATAAAATGAAAATCAAGACTTGGATTGAGGAATCGTTATCTATAATGGATTCCTGGGATAGGATTTCATCTAGATAACCCCTCACTCTCGGGTTCCATGCCTCATAAGTTGTTTTACTCATTGATTTCGAGAACTAGTATTTTGCTTAGTTTGAAGAAAACCAACATTTGGATTAAGGGGTTCAATTTATAAAACCATGTCTCAGGAGAGGATGGAAAATATATTCACCTATTCCATGCCTAAACAATCTTGCATCATCTCACGAAACTCAAAAATGTTGCTCTGTTAGGTTTTTATGCCCTGAGGAGAAATTGGCCAAGAGTCCCCGAAATAGTTTGGGATGCGACTTGCAACTGGGCATGTAACGAATATTCAGATTCAGATTAAAGAACTGTCAGATCTGATGGATCAATGGGATAGGATTTCATCTAGAGCACCCCTCACTCACAGGCTCCATGCCTCATAAGTTGCTTTAATCATTGATTTTGAGAACTAGTGTTTTTCTCAGTTTGAAGCAATGCAACATTTGGATTAAGGGGCCAATTTATGAAACCATGACTCAGGAGCGGATGGATAATTTGGTCACCTAGTCTATGCCTAAAAAATATTGCAATATCTCATGGAACTCAAAAATGTTTCTCTGTTAGTCTTTTATGCCCTGAGAGGGAATTGGCCAAGAGTCCCCGAAATGGTTTGGGATGCGACTTGCAACTGGGCATAAAATGAAAACTGAGACTTGGATTGAGGAACTGTCATCTCTATTGGATTCATGGCATATGATTTTATCTAGATCGCCCCTCACTCTCAGTTCCAACCCCTCGGAAGTTTCTTTAATCATTGATTTTGAGAACTAGTGTTTTTCTTAGTTTGAAGCAATGCAACATTTGGATTAAGGGGCCAATTTACGAAACCATGACTCAAGAGAGGATGGATAATTTGGTCACCTATTCCATGCCTAAACAAGCTTGCATCATCTCACAGAACTCAAAAATGTTGCTCCGTTAGTATTTTATGCCCTGAGCGGGAATTGGCCAAGAGTCCCCGAAATGGTTTGGGATGCAACTTGCAACTGGGCATAAAATGAAAATAGAGACTTGGATTGAGGAACTGTCATCTCTGTTGGATTCCTGGCATAGGATTTTATATAGAGCACCCGTCACTCTCAGTTCCAACCCCTCGGAAGTTTCTTTAATCATTGATTCCGAGAACTAGTGTTTTTCTCAGTTTGAGGCAATGCAGCATTTGGATTAAGGGGCCAATTTATGAAATCATGCCTTGGGAGTGGATGGATAATTTGGTCACCTATTCCATGCCTAAAGAATCTTACAGTATCTCACAGAAATAAAAAATGTTGCTTTGTTAGTCTTTTATGCCCTGAGCGGGAATTGGCCAAGAGTCCCCGAAATGGTTTGGGATGCGACTTGCAACTGGGAATGAAATGAAAACCGAGACTTGGATTGAGGAACCATCATCTCTGTTGGATTCCTGGAATAGGATTTTACCTAGAGAACCCATCACTCCCGGTTCCAACCCCTCGGAAGTTGTTTTTTTCATCGATTTTGATATCTAGTGCTTTCCTCAGTAAGAAGAAATGCAACATTTGTATTTAGGGGTCCAATTTACGAAACCATGCCTCAGGAGTGGATGGAAAATGTGGCCACCTATTCCATTCCTAAACAAGCATGCAACATCTCATGGAACTCAAATATGCTATTCAGTTAGGATTTCATGCCCTGAGGATGAATTGGCCAAGAGTCCCCGAAATGGTTTGGGATGCGACTTGAAACTATGCATAAAATGAAACCAGAGACTTGGATTGAGGAACTTTTGACTCTGATGGATTCCTGGGATAGTATTTAAGCTAGAGAGCCCCTCACTCTTGGGTCACATGCCTCAGAAGTTTCTTTAATCATTGATTTCAAGAACTAGTGTTTTGCTTAGTTTGAAGCAAACCAACATTTGGATTAAGGGGTCCAATTTATGAAACCGTGCCTCGGGAGAGAATGGAAAATATAGTCACCTAGTCCATGCCTAAAAAATCTTTTCGCATCTCACTAAACTTAGAAATGTTGCTTCGTTAGGTTTTTATGCCTTGAGGAGAAATTGGCGAAGAGTCCATGAAATGGTTTGGGATGTGACTTGCAACTAGGCATAAAATGAAAATAGAGACTCGGATTAAGGAACTGTTGACTTTGATGGATTACTGGGATAGGATTTCAACTAGACCACCCCTCACTCCTCGGTGCCATGCCTCGGAAGTTGCTTTACTCATTGATTTTGAGAACTATTGTTTTTCTCAGTTTGAAGCAATGCAACATTTGGATTAAGGGGTCCAATTTATGAAACCATGCCTCAGGAGCGGATGGATAATTTGGTCACCTAGTCCATGCCTAAAAAATCTTGCAAAATCTCACGGAACTCAAAAATGTTACTATGTTAGTCTTTTATGCCCTGAGTGGAAATTGGCCAAGAGTCCCCGAAATGGTTTGGGATGCGACTTGCAACTGAGCATAAAATGAAAACCGAGACTCAGATTGAGGAACCATCATCTTTGTTGGATTCCCGGAATAGGATTTTAGCTAGAGCACCCCTCAATCTCGGTTCCAACCCCTCGGAAGTTGTTTTTTCCATCGATTTCGATAACTAGTGCTTTGCTCAGTAAGAAGCAATGCAACATTTGGATTTACGGGTCCAATTTACAAAAAACATGACCTGGGAACAGATGGACAATGTGGTCACCTATTCCATGGCTAAACAAGCATGCAACATCTCATGGAACTAAAAAATGTTGCTCCGTTAGGATTTTATGCCCCGAGGAGGAATTGCCAAGAGTCCTCGAAATGGTTTGGGATGTGACTTGCAACTAGGAATAAAATGAAAACCGAGTCTCAGATTGAGGAATTGTCATCTTTTTTGGATTCCTGGCTTAAGATTTTAGCTAGAGCACCCCTCACTCCCGGTTCCAACCCCACATAAGTTATTTTTTTCATCGATTTCGATAACTAGTGCTTTGCTTAGTAAGAAGCAATGTAACATTTGGATTTAGGGGTCCAATTTACGAAACCATGCCTTAGGAGTGGATGGACAGTGTGGTCACCTAGTCCATGCCTAAACAAGCATGCAACATCTCATGGAACTTGTTGGCACAAGGGCAGAACTAGGGTTCAACACTTCAACAATGCACCAAAAAAACCCTAACTACCGGCCCTTTCGGAAACACCTGTGAGGCAGATGAAATCTCACTTGAGATAGAGGCATGGGTGGTTACAGGACTCAAATGTCTGTAGCCTAGCTAGGACACATATCTGTGATTACACCACTCTAACAAAGAAGTTATCAGTTAACATTCATCAGTATCTAACCCTTATCCACATCGCAGATCCAAACCCTAATTACAGAGCAACATAGTATTCAACCAGATCTAATACATATAAGCACTTAGAACAAGGAAAAAGATCAGATCTACCATTTATTCAAATCACTTAATCACTAAGATATCATACTAGATTCATCTAAACATTCATTACTGCACTAAGCTTAAATCATATGAATAATATAACAACCATAATGCACAAAGCAACCATAACA
>SNQJ01S0012574.1:96234-116620 GCA_010110895.2 Picea sitchensis | reverse complement strand
TAACCATTTACAATAATCTAATTGTGATGATTCCTATTTACTAATCCTATCTATCACATATGGCATCCAATCAACTTGCCCTTGAAATCCATAGTACAGCTACCTTAAATATACCCATCTTTGATTTCTTTTAAAACGTTATACTAAGAGAACACTGATATGCAAATGTCATACATGTCAAAAGTCTCATATCATCAACGGCCATGGCTTTGTAAATTGTAAACCAAAACCAATAAATGGTTAGGAAATGTGTGCTCTATTTTCATCCAGGAAGATTCAGTAATTGACTTCTTGCAACGATATCTAATTATTGAATTCATTTGCTGATTAGCGCCATCACATTCGTTGGTTTGGAAAAGCTTATGTGCATATGCTTGAATTTTCGAATGTTTTCCGTTATTGCCCATAAAATCAACAAACCTCATAGTGGCATAGAACTGTCAAAAGAAAAAATGATCTCCTTTTTGCCACAAGGCCACAAATGAGATTGCGGAAACATTGGACATTACCCATAAAATTAATAACCCTTGCAGTCACGCAAACTTGTGGAAATAAATGTTGTGTATAATACAAGCAACAAACTAACAGAGCCAAATTTGATTATCGTTAGTGCTACTAGACATTTCAAATCCTAAGTCAACACTCGAAACTTGCTCTGCTCTTTGAGGAAAACAAGTTGAGTCAGTTCCTCCAGGTCTAACCAGGCCCTCAGTCATACTCACAATTTTAGTCGCAAATCTTTCTCAGCGTCAACAAATTTAATAAGTCTCATGGCTTCAGGACTTTGATTGTAAGGTTGTCTGTAAAAGAGACAAGTTTTAAAAAACACTCATTTTGCTTGTTGTCTTAACCCAATTTCACAACAAATAACCAGCAGACCTGTCAACTGTCTAGAATCCATGCCATTTTGTAGTAGGTAGTGTCGCCTATGTAGTTAAAAACCAGTTATCATTGAATATGCATCATAGGGACATAACAAATTTTTGTATTAATGATAACTATCTTTATTTTCCTGAAATTTCGTGTTTCTTTTCTTTTTAATTTTTCCAAGTCAATTTCCGGAGTTTTTCCTCAGTCCAAAGCAACTCTTACTCTTCAACCCCATCAAGTCTACCAACTTTGCTCTTATCTCAACTTTTTCCAATGGTATTTACCTTTCAGGCTCAGTCATAATAGAACAAGATATTCAAGGATTAATCAATTGATCAAGTCCATGTAGCAGCAACCTCCTTTACAGTGACCAGAGCGCAATTTTGAATTTAGTTTGGAGATACATAAATTACATTTTCATACAGCACTCTGACTTATACAAATTACATACATTTTGGTGCAGAAGAACTACAAAAGCATAAAATTCTGGCTTCATAATCATCTATGATCAAACAGCTCTGAAATATGGGCGAAATATGTCAGTGTAAATAGTATCTCTGCAGTTACTTTGAATCTGAAGTCGAAGATATGATAGAGTCAGAATTGTGTCGCTTCCGTTTCTTATGCCGATGATCAGAGTCTGAGCTTGCTGATGTGGAAGAGACAACATGGTGCCGCTTCCTTTTCCTGTGTTTCTTTCTGGACTTTTTTCTTCCTCTATCACTTTGCTTTATCTTAGTTCGAGATGACTGACTTCTATGATGATCATCACTAGTTTCAGACTCTGTTCCCTGTGACTTCCTGTGCTTGCTTTTTTTCTTTCTTAACTTGTTTTTCCTCGACTTATCTTTTGAGAAACTGGTCAATAGTTCTGGAATATCAGGTCCTCCATTTAAAAATCCTGAAACATTGAAAACAACTTCAGTACATATGAACTGATCAGAAAAAACTGAGATGCTTCATCGCTAATTAGCAAATCCCAGTGAATCTGACCCTCTCACTAAATACCCATACTACAACTAAAAGTTTATCGCTGAAGTGAAACTCTGTAACGTCCTAAACAACACAAACCTCCATACTCGTCAAAAAATGTCTTCTGGAATTATTTGCTGGTTGGGATCATCTAACTTGAATCCACCACGGGGAGGGCTTATACCTCCTGGTTGCTGCTTAAGTTCCCACTTTATGGTCTGCAGAAAAATAAATAGATAAGAATTAACATAAGGAAATGGTAATACTACATTGAAAATTCAGGCTTTTTTTTCTCATGTAATTTTTGAGATACAATTCATAATATAGATCTTATTTTTTTGTTGCTAAAATTAAACAATGGAACACTAGCACATATTTTATATAATTTAGGATTGAATCTTCAAAAGCTATTGAGGCCTTTTTTCAGCTCTGTGAAACACATAGATAATATTTGATAAAGAATTCATTCACTCGATGTTATAGCTGCTCCAATCTTATAGAATTCTGCATATTCATAATAAAACTAAACAATATTCATAAAATACATGTACGAATATAAAAGATGCTTTTATAGAGGACAGAAGGATGAACCCAAAAGTTAGTAAACACTTCAAGGAACCTACATATGTCTTCATACCTACAGCTCACATTCATCACAATCCTTTGAACTGTGACTCTAACACAGAAATGACATCAAAAGATAGAACTAATGGGCTTTCTATACCTATTTCACATCATCAACGCTTATATACCAACTGTAATGTTTGTTTTACAAGTAATGGTTATAATTTATATTTAGAAAAGATGGGAGCTGTAGCCATATGCATATAGCCTGGAACACCACAAAATGGAGAAGAATGCTCATATGCATATTGCAAATATTAGTTCCTATTGTTCTATAAAATTGAAAGTGCTCATGGATCACTTAATGAAATTGAATGATGCACATTTTAAGAGTACACCTCTTTAATTTTGCCTTTCATGCACTTCAATCTGTTAATTGAATTTTCAAATCAATATGAATAGTACTTTGCTTTATGATTCTCAAAAATTTCCTAAGATTTTGGGCGCCTGCAATGAATGAGAAGGGTGAAAATTACACATAACCAAGTATTCCCATATATTCCATTTGTAAATATTTGTCTCAGTTTATGTTGCATACTTTATTTTCCCATATGATTTTCATGGTTATCAAAAGTATGCAACATCAAACTCTATAATAAAAACCAATGGTTCAAAGTTATTAAAAGCTTCAGAGGAAGAGTCCCCGGTAGTATCATTTGATGGTGGACTGTCGGTGCATGTGATAAGTTCAAAAAGCATTGGCTATTGGGGCACAGACAGTTCTGGTCTGTAATGACATTTATTTTGCACAATTCCCATCTTTGATGCTTCCTTATAATTAATGTTGGTTTGAGGCATTTCTTTATTTTTTCATATTTTCGTGAAAGAAATGCATTTTTAGTATTGGAACATAGAAATGAAAATCACTCATAAATTGCAGAGTGTTCCCAGACAAGAACTGTGAGTATTACAACCATTCTTAGTAGGAGATTCTTCTGCACAAACTACAAAGTTATCAAGATCTGTCATGCCCATTGGTAGCTGAAGAGCTCTGGCAGTTTGACTCGACCATGGGTATTCTGGAGTTGACATGGGAAAACTCTGGCAATTATATATATATATATAGACAGATGATAGATATATGTTTCAGTTTTTCCCGATCTCAACTTCAAAGTCTTCCCGAGATTTGACTTAGATCGAGTTTGACTCTCTTTATTGAGCTCTATTTTAGACTCTAATCGCATACAATTCAGTTTTCAAACTGAGCCTAATCAGGTTCACAAGTGTGAGTCGACTTGGCCGCATCTGGTAATTATAGTTTTATGTATTTACATAAAATAGTAGATACATGCTTAGATAGATGAAATTGCCAAAACAAGTTTATTATTTTTTTAGCGTAATAGAACATGCCTCCCGACGCTCGCATTTTGGTAACTGGCTGTGATTAAAAGCAGCCAATAACGGCGAACTAGCTAAAGGAAAGGGGAATCCGGTGTTAAAAAAGTGATGGAAATGCTACATGACGAGTTTGAACTTGCTATGTCTCTTAGTGGTTGTTGTTGTCGAGTAAAGGATATCACTAGATCTCATGTTCAAATTGAGTATGAAATCATATGCTCAATGTTATGATAAATATTTTTTCATATTACATCAAGACACATGTTCTATAGGCTTCGGGTAACCATATTTTTCATGAGTACTTATTAGGATGTGAATTTGAATAAGTATCGGAAAGACAATCATTTCCAATATTGTAATCAAAGTTGATATCAATATCTTTTCATCAAACTTTATCAAAACACATCTTTTGAAAACGCAAGATACATAAATTTGACATTTCTCAAAGAACATAAGCAAGTAACCAATTACTTTGTTTTATAAGTTCCAATTTCTTAAGCTTTTATTTAACTATACTTTGAAAGAATTTCTACCCCTAAAATGATGAAATTTGTGGGGTGATTTTATTCTTATTTTAAAAAAGATCTTCAAAAGAGGATTCAGATGCTTTTTGTTAAAGGATTGGAAAATAATAAAGTCAGCCCAATTAGAAGTTCATTTGATTATTCGATGGCCTTAAAATTTTATGGAATCTAAAACATGTGTTGATGCCAATGTTATCTTGAAAAAATATCTATCACTATGTTCAATGTCCACACTAACATCAAAGAGAAAACTAAAATATGCTTGAATTCAATCTCACTATGCATATTTTTCATGCATTAATCTTATTTGTGGTCTAACTACAACCGGGTCAAATAGTTGAATGTGCATATCAAGTTCCCTTTTCATCAACCTCACTTGTAGTAGTCAATAACTAGGCTGGCTATTGTTTGGTTTTTCTGTCTTTGAGGTGGTACTTAGTTTCTAAGTAAACCACTGTTTCGATTTTGTGGTTGAGCTATCTATTGTGTACTTTGTTTTCTTTGAGCTTAGCAATGTTATTGAATAATATATTGGTATATTATACTTGAACCAAGTGTGCTTGTCCTTTGACTTGTGTCGTAATGAAAGAGGTTTACTATTTGATTGAATGGTTTTGCATTTTATGGATTAATCATTATACAACGGAAAATGCATTTGTTGTTGATATCAATGCATAAGTAGATCAAATAGAATAGGGGTGAGAAGGATGACATTCTTTGATTTCATTAACTTTCAAATTGTTTCAATAATTCTTGATTTTCAGGTAGTGAGATTTGGGTTCTGTTACCAGATAAACAAGCACCTTTAGTTTAAAGTCCCTAAGATAGGGTACTAGCCTTGTGGAACTGAGGAGGTTGGCCAACGCCACATCACCAACACTTCCTCTAAAGACTTTTTATTGAGGAAAATGTTCTAGCCAAAGGGGTTTTATTAATACTTTGTACGGAAGATGACTGGTTTATGGATATCGCCAAAGGGGGTTTCCACATACTGTTGCAACTAGAGGCCAGTATTTAGTTGGTCTCATTCCTCCACACAGTCTAGAATTTTGGGGAGATATCTTTCAAGTGGGCCTATTACCTCTATTGATCTACAACTCTTTATACACACTTAACACATTTTACGCACATTCAATTCAACATATTCATCATAACAAAACAAAAGCATACCAATAATCCATGTAGAACATAAGAGTCACAATGTAAACAAAAGGGGTCTTTTATTACTCCATTCAAATATAAGAATCTAATACATCACAATGTACACAACTAGACCAGGCCACTAGATGACACCTATATGACTTAATCCTCCTTGGGCTTGGAATGACTATTAAGTCTTTGATATTGATATTGCATTTTTTTTAAATACCTACACAAAGGTGGAAATTGTGACGAGTTTCACTCTCTTCCCGTCGCTACTGCCAAGTTCGAGACGTCTCTCTTTCCACCTAAAAGACATCTCTCTTGCCACCTCAAAAACGTCACTCTTTCCACCTCCAAAAATTCACTCTTTCCACCTCCCAGACATCACTCTTTCCACCTCCAAAACATCTCTCTTTCCACCTACAAGATTGTCGCTCCCATAGCAACCATGTCGGAGCTAATACCTCCTTCCGACAGTCTTGCCACCTTCAAAACGCCTCTTGCCATGTCTGGAATGTCTCTCTTGCCACGCTTGAAATGTCGGTCTTGCCACCTTTGAAGCCCCTCTCTTGCCACGCCTCAAACGCCTCACTTTGCCACGCTTGCAACGGGTTCACTCTGCCGCTTGAAACGTTGGTCTTGCCACGCGCTTTGGTAACGCCTCTCTTGCCACGCTGCAATGTTCCTCTTGCCATGTTTTGAAACGCCGGTTTTGCCACGCTTGTAATGTCGACATTAAGCACGCTTTTGCAACCTCTCTCTTGCCACTTTTGCAACGCCTCTGGCGCACGCTTTTGAAACGCCTCTTGCCACGCTTTTGCAACGTTTTGCGACGCTTGGAAACGCCGGTCTTGCCACGCTTTGAAACGCCTCTCTTGGGTTACATGTTTGCAACGCCTTCTTCTTACACGTGCTGGTAACGCCTTCTTTGGCGACGCTGGTAACGCTCTCTTGTTACCGCTTGGAAACGGCCGCACATCGACGGAAAATTAGGTCGCCGAAAAACGACGCCAGGAAATCTACATTTGAGGGTTCCAGGTTTGTCGATCGCCCGGACAATAGAAAGTGGCAATTATGACGAACGCTTCGCCATACTCTGACCTTAAATGCGTGAGGGAAGCACATTACTAGTCTCATTACATATTCTTGATTTATGTCACAACAATAAAGTTAGAAGCAAGATATGTTCTATCGGCCAACAAATACCCCTTTCGGAAGGTCCTTTTCTTAATCCATACCTCAAGCTTATTCTAAAGTTTCAAATCTTTACATGAGATAGAGGCTTGGTCAACATTATCACCAACTCCTGTTTCATCCGGTATAACATACTAGAGATTACGGCTCCTCTCTGCATCATGTCACATATGTAATGATATCGATCTTGCAGGTGTTGACTCCGCCATGGAATATGGTGGATTCTTCCGTCATTCCTTATGCGCCTGCTGTCACATAGGATCATGGTTTCTTCCCTATCTAGGTCAAATAGACCAGTAAACAACTTTCGCTTGCAGAAATTGCGAAATGCAAAACATGCAACAATGTATTTCGGCTTACTATGTTGAGAGCAATGCCGATTGCTTCCTACTACCTAAATCGGCGAGCAAGGATCCCAAACTAAACAACATCATCCCAAGTGTTTTTCCTCGTCGTATACACTTCCTTCCTAATCGCATCATCAAGATATCCAAATAATGAAATCATGATCTCCATCATAGCTTGTACCACAATCTATTGTATTCTTAAGGTACCTCAACATTTTGTATCCACTAGGTGAAATATGTCTCAAGTTCTACCGTAACCGACTTGGCAAGTTCACGACAAAACAAATGTCCGTTCTATGTTCATCATGTACATTAGTGATCCAATAATCTGTCTGGATAGTGTGGCATCAATCAATTCTCCGCCAGATTTAAGTGTTTCCATCAAGAGTTTCTTCGCTTCCATATGGTGTATTCATGGACTTTGTGCATTCAAAATGTAGAATCTCTTCGTGATATCGACCGCATATCTCTTTGTTAAGGAAGATCCTCTTAGGACTCTCACTAGTACCAAGACCTAAGAAATAATGCATTAGGCCAAGGTATTTCATTTCAAATTGGAGTAAGTCTCTTCTTACATTCATGATGAGCTTTTTCTTCTTTCTTCTAAGAATAAGTCATCCATATATAACAAGACATACTGCTTATCACCATAACCTTGAAGTAGAGGTTTAGAATCTGCTTTACTCTTTGCAAAGCCCAAGCTCATAGGGAATGTTTATCCGGCATACCAAGCTCTGGGAGATTTCTCCAATCCATATAAGGCTTTCTTCAATTTGTGGACACTCTAGACTTTTCATGTTTTCAACTTCAAATCTCTGAGGTTGCTCTATACAATTTCTCTTCGATGACACTATTTAGGAAAAGATGTCTTCAATGACCATCCGGGTGTATCTCCACTTCATCTTAGCAAGAGCTATGCATTGTCTCCGGATCAAAGTATATGGTCATGTGGATTTAATGCTCTTCTCATAGTCAACGCCTTCCTTTTTGAGAAAAGCCACATGAAAGCAAAAAAATATTGCTTTATACTTCTCAATACTTGTATCAAGAGGCAAGCATTGTTTTATTTTGAAGAGCCATCCGGACGATACCACATCCTTGTTATTTGGTCTAAGAACTATTTCCCATTATACATCGTTTTATTATGGTTTGTATCTTTCTTTTCATGGCATCTACCCATTCTTTATTCCGAATGGCTTCTTCAAATAAGGTAGGATCCTCCTCTGTGAAGGTTAACATCAAAAGCATAATCGGGAGAATACTTTGGTTTTTTTCACCTGTCTCATAGTTCCTTCTGTAACACCATATTTCTCTCCATATGGAATAAGCTCTCTAGCCCAAGATGGATTTTGTTTATGGAGGATTGTCATCCGAGGAGGTTCTTGGACTTCTGACATATCATGGTCTTCTAGAATTTACTCATCGTGGAAAGTTACGACTTCTCATCGGTTTTATGCTCGGGAACCTCCTCACTGCAATCTTGGGATTTACAGTTCCTCTTCATATACTTCTTCTTCAAGATGGCATCTTCTAGATTTCTGAGCACCGTGATTATCAAAGGTCACATCCCTATTGATCTCAATGTGTGATGGTGACCTGGTATATAGATTCTCAAGGCCTTTGGAGACTATAAGATCCAACAAATATTCCCTTCTTTCCATGTTCCAATTTGTTTCTCTTCTCTTTTGGTATATATGAATAAATACTGGGTCACCAAATATTTTGAGATGGCTTACCTCCTCTGGATTCTTCCTATGAACACCGATCTCTTTCCTGTATATTGATCCTAAGTGAACTATGGGACAATCAGTTATGCACATAAACAAATTGTCATTTTTGTTTCTTCCCATAAGCACATAGAATTATCTTGATCATGGATCATAGTCTTCATAGCTTCCATTATCAAGTATAAGTTCTTCTATTTAGCTACACCATTTTTTTGGGATTATAGGGAGTAGAGTTCCCTCTTGATCTCAACATTTTTCAAAATTTCTCACAAAATATTTTTGGGGCATATTCTCCATTATCTCATCTTCGGAGATCTTAATCTTTTCTTTTCTAAAGATTCTCTATCTATGATTTGAATTCCTTGAATTTGTAGAACACTTCATCTTTAGATTTCAAAAAAATATACCCGTGTCTTAATGAAATTAATCATCAATAAATGATACATAATACATACCCACTAATGGAGGAAGATGGATTGGGCCACATACATCCGAATGGATCACTTAGACTCCTTCGCTTGTTGTCTCTCTCTCTGAAAAGGGCTCTGATGTTCTTCCTTTGTGCACAATCCATTGCATACACTTCATGGTTAACCTTGAGTTCTCCGGTAAACTTGTGACTACTTTTGCATATGTATGGTAATGCCTTTTAGTTGATGAGCTTAATATTATATGCCAAAGTTCACATGAGTTTTCACTACGGGGCTCATGGCACTGAGTGACCCCTTTAGTTTATACAAGCCATTTTGTTCAATTTCCAATGATGATTGCTTCATTTAAGGTTTCTCTTTAGCCCAATATAAGAACTTCCATCTATAAAGGAAACTTGGAAGCCTTTCTTTTCTAAAGATGAAATGGAGAGTAGGTTCTAGTCAAACCTGGTACATATATAAAATGGCCCTTCATCTTCACAATGAATTTAATTCATTTTATGGTTTGATTCTCCCATTCCTTTGATGGGATATTGGTAATAATATCCAAGTGTCACTTTCAGAAAAAAAGTTTTCTCAAAATACAGAGGATGTCTCTTTGTCCCATCATGTGCTGGATGCACCATCACAATGAGCCAAGTGTCCTCTCAAAGTGTTACAGATCTCCAGAGGCCCTAGGATTAAGACATGATCTTTAATCATCTCTCTTATCATCTTTGCGGGAGGCTCTTCATCTTCAACTACATGTAAGCATGGTACTCTTATGTTTTTCTCTTTGTATTCTTCTCGCCTAGTCAGATAATTTTCATAGGTCCTGCATCTTATCACACGGTAGCATTGTACGATGAGTAATCTCTTCCTTTCAGGGTCCTTTCTTCTGAAGTCTCTTTGGATGAGATTCTTTGCTATTGAATTTGTTTGATGGTTGAGGCTCTTGGTTTATTCCCTTTGGAAGTAGGGCTTTATTCCTTTCCTCTTTTGGTGTGAGTAAATAGGGCTTGATCATCATCTCTTTTTAGTAACTCTTGGCTTGATTACTTGTTTCTTTCTTGGATGCAATTTTCCCATAGACTATCAAACTTTAGTTTGTTCGTTCTTGCACATATTGTTTGGATGAATGTATCCCAAGGTCTTGGGAGACCATTTAGGGTCGTTATTATGAGTTCATATTCATCTATGGTATCTCCAACGCTTCTAACTGTGCTTTGAATTTCTAGATTCTGGAGAAATATTCCCTAATTGTTTCTCCTTATGCATCCTTGTATTCTTCAATCGAGTTCTTAGATTCATTCCATGGTTTTATGTTTTTTCCTTCATATAGTATGGTCAAAGAATCAAACATTTCTTTTCGATTCTTCTTAGATTATCATTACAAGGAATCGTGTGGTCTTGGATTGAATTCACGATTTTTTTGCCCGATTGTGTCCTTTGATGCTTAATACTTTCTCAAAAAGATCGCCGGTTTCATAATTCTCCTTTGATCTACTCCTTGTTAGGTCATTCTTTCAAGAACTAGTCCATACTTCCAGTAGTCCAAATTTTTCCCACATCTCCTTCCATCTTGTCAACAAGCTTAGTTCTTGCGCACATATTTACTTGAGCTAGAAAGTGACCGGAAAATGAAAATGTCAGTAAAATCAAATTATGAACTTCTACTGTGAGGTGCTTGGTTGAGGCAAGTGTTCTGGTGTTTTGAATTTGAGAAAAACTAACTTTTTCTCCTCCAAAACTTGGATCCGCATATTTCTCGACCGGTGTTTAGTTTTCTTCGGCACCGGGTACTGCACTTCTGGGTACTTCCTGCACTAGTTTTCTTGTACCTCTCGTACTTTTGAAACTAGGGTTTCACTTCCGGAGATCTAGCCACTAAAAGGTGCGCAGATGATGCCAAAGTAATATTTCGGGAGGGTGTATCTTTCTAGGTGGTTTTAGGGCTGAAAAGATTCACCATCAAAAATCCCTAATTGTCATGTACAACAACAAGGGACATTTTTCATTCTTGTGAAAGATGATTCCTTCTATCTTGGCTCGATACCATGTTAATGTTTTGAAGCCATTATTCCTTTGAAGGCCTCTTTCATTTCAATAGATAACAATAGCATAACACAAGATCACCGGAGAAAACACAATCACAAGAGACAACATTTATCCCTCGGAAACCCTCTTAGGGAAGAAAACCTAGCAAAACTTCTTTTTTATTATAGATAGCCACACAATGCCAAGAGATAACTCAAGCTAATACGTATGATCCCTCTCCCAAAGATGTGCCACCTCTCTCTTCTCCAACCTAATTCAAACTTGTTTCTAATGAGCAAGTGAGGTGGTCTAAGGGAGGCTTAGCCTCCTTATTTTCATACAACCTGGCATGTGTGAAGTGTCTCTTCACTGGCAGGGCCGACTTCTCAAACTGGGTGGTTATAACCACCTTTATTATATTCTGGGGCCGACTTCTTCTTTTGCCTATTACAATTACATTGTGACCAATATACAAAAGGGAATTTGGTCCTTTTACAATAGTCGACGTGATCAATCCACAATGGGGATTGATCCAATGAATAATATATCAAATAATAATAAGAATACACTTTGCAATTACATTATTTCAACAAATGTTTAGAAAATGAAATCTCAAAAGACACTAAAACTTGGCGTATTTAATGTATACTTCGATACCACGGGCAGAGCCACTGTTGCCAGTAGGCATCCATAGCCTCGACAGGGTTTCCTTTTAACCCATAGATGAGCCCATATCCTTAATAAATGGTTTGAATTGTATTTTCCAAGGAAGACTGTTATCCTAGTTTGGTAGCCAGATGATGAAAATGCAACTCACTAGATTGTAACCGAAGTGAACAAGTTGACTCGTGATGAGATCTCTTGTCCTTTGATGAAAACAATGCCAAAGGCCATTGCCTTGGTGTGATAGACATAGTGGGAATGTCACTTATTTTATTATCTTATGAACATGGTAGGTTGGCTCATGATGAGACCCCCTATTCTTTATGGAAAAATATTATTACTTTGTTAAAAAAAAAATTCTTTGATTTTTTTTTTTTTTTAAGAGCTCTATTAAGGGAGGCTCATCTACTCCTTAAGAGTGAGGGATGGCGTAACAAGTGTAATAATTCCAAGTAAGAATGCATTTAAGATTCCTTATTATGATATGAAATAAAATATCATTCAAGTATATGTAGATATATAAGGGAAAGAAACAAATTATGGTGGTTAATGAATTGTGAACAAGTTTTAAAAGGATTCGGAGAAATTAATCCAGAAATGGTTTATTAAGGTATGTTTAATGATCCACACCAAATGACAAATTAGAACTAGTGCTGGAGAAAAGGAATCAGTGAAGGTCGTACCCAAAGGAGTTACGGACATAATCAATGGCATGTTTTAAGGAAGAAGTCACAATAAAAAAATCGTGAAAGGAACAACAATCATTCTTTTTAAAAGGAATGACAATGCTTTGCAAAGGAAACACCGATCATACGAAAGTAACAAAAATCATTATTTTCAAAGGAATGACAATCATTTCTCTTTGAGTGAACAATATTAAGTACAAAGGGAACAACAATCATTCTTTTCAAGGGAAATACAATCGTTTTGTTTTGAGTGAACAATATTATGTACAAAGGGAACAACAGTCGTTCCTTTCAAAGGAATCACAATTGTTTCATTTTGAGTGAACAGTAGTGATGATAATCCATCTAATTAAGTGATTAAAACTCCCACAGGCATTTTTTTTCAGTGAATCTATAATTGATTAGTCAGCAACTAAATTCATTCAATTACTATGGTAATTTTATGCAATAATCGAAGTATTAGATGGTCTATAAGCATGTTCGTTTTATTGTAAAGACAAGGGTTATATTTGTTCAGTTTTTGCAACGCGGGATAAAGGTAAAGAACAGAAAAGAATGTTTAATTATATTCATTATAGTCATCTCTTCTAGTTTGTATTTTCTCAAATGACTTTCCTATAAAAAGAAAAGCTAAAAACTCAATCAAATATGTAAAAAAAATATATACAATATATACAGTAAAAAAAAATCATCATTTATGGAGTTGAGGCTGCTGGGATACCTTCCCATCCAACCAAAATATTAACAGTAGGGTCCTTACTTACTTCTTGGCAAAAGGATTCTTTTGAAGGCGACTGATGGTAAAGTCATAGTCGGTTTCCATTGACCAAAAAGGGAGACCTAGACCCTTCAATGGTAATTAAAGTGACAGTGCCATTATCATGAACTTCATTAATTTCATATGATCCCAGCCACCTTGTTTATAATTTTCTAGGGAAATCCTGAAATCTGGAATCATAGAGGAGCGCCCAATCACCTTTCTAGAAATATTTCTTCTTGATATGTTTATCGTGCCAATTCACTCTCTGTTGTTGAATGACAACTGTGAGCTCCAAGGCGGACATGCGTGCTTCATCTAATTCATTGAGCTATTGTAGGCGTTGTTTATGTGCCTCTGTGAGATCCAATCCAATCTCCTGGGCCATCCTTAGAGTCTTAATCTCAAATTCAATTGGAAAGATAGGTTCTTTACCATAGACTAAATGATAAGGAGAGTAACTAGTGGTGTTACGCCATGTTGTACGATAAGCCCATAAGGCATTTGGGAGCTCAATAGCCTAATTATGTCGATTTGTTGAGACCATTTTCATCAAAATTGCCTCTAAAACTTTATTGGTGCTTTCTACCTGTTCGTTTTCCTATGGATGGTATGGGGAAGAAACTATGTGCTTAATATGATAATTGTCCAGGGTGGTCGTGATTCTATGAGCTGTAAATTGTGACCCCCCATCAATAATTACTTCCCTGGGTAGTCCATAGCGTACAAATAATTTGAACATAAATTTGATGACTACTTCCTCTGTTTCATTTGGTAAGGCTTCTTCCTCTACCCATTTGTTCATGTAGTCTGTTGCAACTAAAATATAGGCCTTCTAATTTGACTTCAGATTGAAGGGGCCAACGAAGTCTAGTTCCCATCTCTCGAATGGTTTTTCTACTACTTGTGCTTTCAGAGGCATTTCATCATCCTGACCTAGTTTTCCCATCCACTGACATTTGTTGCAGGTCTGGACATATTTCTTCGCATATTTGAATATTGAGGGCCAATAGTAGCCCGTTTGTAAAATTTTATGTCTAGTCCTGCGATCTACAAAATGCCTATTGCAAGGTTCGTCATGTCCTTCCTTCAGTATGTCGTAGATCTCGTCATCTCATACATATCTGTGGATCTGGAAATCAGCCCCTGTGTGGAAGAGATATCCATCGATCCAAGTGAATCATCCGCTACGCTGGAAAATTAGTTTTATTTCCCTTGATGATAGATGTGACGGTAATTTCCTTGCTACCAAGTAATTTGCCACATCAGCGTACCAAGATGGTTTAGAACTGACAACAAAGAGATACTCATCTGGAAATTGCTCTTCAACTGTCAAGGAGTCATCCATTTTGGGTATGTGGGATAGGAAGTCTGCAACAAGATTTTCTCTTTCGGGTCGATCTTTGATGGTGATGTCAAATTCCTGCAATAGCAATAACCATCGAGTGACCCATCCATTAGTAATAGGTTTATTAGCTAGATATTTAATAGCATAATGATCAATATACAGAATAACTGGATAGCCTGTTATATAATGATGAAATTTATTGATGGCATGTATAACAGCTAAAAATTCTTTTTCTGATATTGTATAATTAGATTCAATGGGAGTGAGATTATTGCTAATAAAATAAATAGCATATGGTTTCTTGTCTTCTTCCTGTCCAAGGACAGTGCCTATGGCAATATCCAATGCATCAGTGGAGATGTGAAATGGTATTTTCCAATTTGGTCCTCTTAACACCGATGTTGTCGAGATCATCCTCTTGAGTCTTGAAAATGCCACATCACACTTGTCAGACCACTGAAACTCCACATTACCAGTTAAAGTATGTAAAGGTCCAGTGGTTCTTGCAAAATTTTGCATGAATCTACGATAGTATCCTGAAGCGCCAAGGAAACTACGTACCTCATTTTGTGTGCATGGTGTAGGTAGATTGAGAATTACCTCTATTTTTGTTGGATCTACCCTAATTCCATCTACAGAAATATAATGCCCTAGCACCACACCTTTTTTCATCATCATGTGACATTTCTCATGTCTTAAACATAACTTGGTAGCGATGTATCATTCCAATACCTTTTCCAGATTGTCCAGAGCTTGATCAAAGTCGTCACCATAGGGTGTTAAATCATCCATGTAAACTTCAAGCCCTTCGCTAATCAGGTCGCTGAATATGATAAGAATTTCCCTCTAGAATGAGGCTGGAGAATTATGACGCAGGCGCGTCCTGCCACCCAGGGCACGTCCGCTCCCACAGGACCTTCTTCTCTTGGCCTGAAGAACTTAAAGGTTCTTCTATTTCCCTACCGGGAAATCTGCACCCACAACAATCTTTCTCCGAGGTCAGCTGAATCTCGCTATCTCGCGAATTCGTGACTCAACCCTTCAAACTTTCCTTTCAAATCTTGCAATACCCGATCTGGTGACACGGGTATAACTCTTTCCACATGCAACCGTGGGCTAGACTTAATGTTAACACCTCTCGCGATTTCGCGACCTCGCAACCTCGTGACCTCGCTGGTTGAACCGTCGAGTTTTCACCCTCCTAGTTCACGAGTCCCCGAGATGCGCGGTCCCACCTTATGCTTTGCCACGTGTACACATGAACCTTAGCTCCTTGGCCCTTCGTGACTCGGCATCCACACGAGTCTCGGTTCCTCGGCACATCGGGACTCGCAAATCCTCTGTGCCACCTGTATTCCACTTGCGCTCCGCTATGACCCACACTGCTCCAGCTGTCGGGATGTCACTATCTCGCAACCTCGCGATCCCCATGGCCAAATTCTTGGAGCTTTTCTTGCGAGGTCCCGAGACTTGATCCCTCGCGTAGATCTGATGGTCCTCCTGTGCTCCGGATCCAACACTTATCCTTATCTCGCTACCTCGCATCCTCGCGTCTTTGAGTAGCCAATGTTTGGACTCTCAACCTACGAACTCCTGAGTTCGTGAGATCCCTCGATCTCTCGCCACCTGTCCTCTCAGATGGATGGCTATGATCCCTTCGCTTCTTCGTCGCCTCGCGACTTTGCACACCCAATACTTGGGCCTTTACCCTGCGAGCTCCCGAGTTCGCAAGATCACCGATCTCTGCCAGCTATCCTCTCAGATGGACGGCTACCAATCTCTCACTGCTTCGCGTCCTCGTGCCTCGCGACTTTGCACACCCAATACTTGGGTCTTTAATCAGCGAACTCCTGAGTTTGCGAGATCTCCGATCTCTGCCCCCTGTCCTCTCAGATGGATGGCTACCAATCTTCTCACCACTTCGCCACTCGTGAAGCTAAAGGGGTTCCCTTTCGGTCCTCCAATGTCCGAGTATGTGAGATAAAGATCTCCTTACATGCGTCCTCCTCAACGAACAACCCTGATCTTGCAGGGATATCGCGTCTCGCGATCTCGCTGCCCTTGCTCCACAACTTTCGGGGCTTCAACTCCCGAGTCCCCGATACACGATACCACGTGTAGATCTGACGACTCCTGTGAATCTGAATCGATGGCTCTGCTCCTCCTGAGCTTCAAACTCTTCAGAATCTTCTCGTCGTAACCTCCTTGCACCTCTGCAAGATCTGACGATCCTCGGAACTTCACGAAATCTCTTCAGAAGATTCTGACCATCCGTTCTTCCTCGATTAATCCCCGAAATGAAAAAGGGTATCTCTCTTCGAGATTCCTTCGCCACTTCTCCAATCCTGCGACATTCTCTTCGACTTCACATCACACTGAGCTACGCTGATCTTCAACGACTCAGAGGCCTATCCTTCCTGATCTTTGTCAAATTACTTCAACCTCAATGGGATTCTTTGCACGCACTCCTTGTGGCAAACCTACGAACACTTCAACTGTTCGAGCTTCTTGACTCTGCGTATACTCGTAGCAGTAGTCCTTCAATACTTCTCTCAGTATCACGACTGAGGCTCTCCTTTAGCCTGCGCACTCCTTGCACAACTTCAACAACCCACTTTCACTCCTGGGGGTTCTGAGAACAAGAGTTTAACTCCCGAGCCTTCTGTCAATGCACTCCTTGCGGACGACTTCAACTGCACTCCTTGCAGGAATCCTTGCTCAAGGAGAAACAATTGTAACTCACCTCACTTCCTCTCAGATTTCAATCTCGACAAATGAAATCATACACATAGCATAATCACAAATGCATAACAGGAAGTAATATTCATAAGCAGAGCATTCAACACACATACACAGAGAATAACACAATAGCCATGAATCTGAATCAACTTCTTCTATTAATTCAAGATCTATACATGGGTGTTCTTCTACGACTCTCTGCTATTCTCCTATGCTCTAGCTCCTCTTGCTCCTGTTGCTTTCTAATGTTACAATGATACAAATGAGGGTGTCTATATTCGTTTTCCCTCCTTTCTTCTAGAACTGTCTAATCTACAATACAATTCTACCTACCTGCAACTACTAATATAAATGCCTCCATCTACTTCAGACGAGAGCGAATGGCTCGAGGTCTGATTACATTACTACCAAGGCACCTAAATTAAATGATCTCATCTATATTCAGTGCATCAACTTCAAGAGAAAATTTAAAAATTCAAAAACTTGCGTTGGACGTCTTCCAGCTGTCTTCCTGCTTCCACGTTGGTTTTGCTTGTCGTGAGGGATGCTCCTGCATCATACTCCCTCGCTTAAAAATTTGCATGGGCTCCTGTCCATGATCTCCTGCACGGTATGTCCATGCTTTAGAATTTGTTCTTCAGTCTCCCAACTGGCATCTTCAACTGGGTGTGCCTTCCACTTAACCAAATATTCAAAATATTCTTTCCTCCTGGTTTTCTTACCCACTCTTTTATTCAATATCTGCTCCATCTGTGGATTTTCTGCAGCTGGCATCTGCTTCTGCCACTAGACCTCTGGTTGATCATCACCTTCTGCTCCTACTTCATCAGCTCTATATGGATATAAATCCGAAACATTAAATATCGGAGAAATTCCGATCCCATCTGGTAACTCGATTTCATAAGCATTCTATCCCATTTTCTTCAAGACTTTGCATGGCCCAATTTTCTTCATTTTCAGCTTGTTGTATGTTCCTCTTGGGAACCTTTCCTTCCTCAAGTGTGCCAAAACCAAATCACCAACTTCAAACTGAAGTTGTCTCCGATGTTGATCTGCTCTACGCTTGTACTCCTGACTTGACTTCAATAGTCGCTCCTTCACCTGGCTGTGAAGTTCTTCATTGCTTCAGTGAATTCTCTTGCACTAGCACTGCTAGTATCAGTCTGTTCTGAATCCCTTAGTTCAGACACTCCTCTTGGTTGCATTCCATATACAATCTGAAATGGACTTTTTCCTGTACTCTGATTTACTGAGTCATAGTAAGCAAACTCTGCTTGCGGTAATATGTTATCCCAGCTGCTATGGTGCTCTGTCACCAAGCTCCTCAACAAATCTCCTAGACTCCGATTAACCACTTCTGTCTGCCCATCCGTCTGAGGATGATAAGTAGAACTAAACATCAAATTAGTCCCCAGCTTCTTCCACAATGTTCTCCAGAAATGGCCTATGAATTTTCGGCAATCCATGGAGTCGAACAATCTCCTTGAAAAAAAAAATTGTGATGTGAGTCGCATCGCTGGTCTTCTGGCATGGAATAAAATGTGCCATCTTATAAAACCTATCAACTACCACAAAGATTGAATCAACACCTCTTTGCATCCTAGGCAATCCCAATATAAAATCCATGCTAATTTCATCCCACGACTTCTTAGGTATGGGCAATGGCTGATAAAATCCTGCATTCTGCTTCCTGCCCTTTGAATGCTGGAAAATTCTACATCTGTCCACAAACTTCTTGACTTCTGACCGCATCCCTGGCCAAAAGTATGACTCGCTCAGCTTTGCAAATGTCTTATCATGGCCAAAATGTCCTGCCAATCCTCCACTGTGCTTCTCTTTCAACAAGTTCTCCCTCATGGAGAAATTAGGAATACACAGTTGATTGCCTTTGAACAACAATCTGTCTTGGATCACATACTCTATCCACTGACTTCGATCTCTGAGAACTGGATTCTCAGCTGCTTCATAAGCTTCCTTAAAGTCTGAATCATCTATATACATGTCCTTAAGATCATCAAATCCTAACATCCTGACCTTGAATTCCTGCAACAACAAACATTTCCTTCTCAAAGCATCAACAACATTGTTAGCAGTACCAGAAATATGTTTTATCACAAAAGTAAAATTTTGCATGTATTCAACCCATTTAACATGCCTTTGATTCAACTTTTCCTGTTGAGTCACAAATTGTAATGCATGGTTATCGCTATATAAAACAANGAATCAAATAGTGCCTCCATTTCTTCAATGCATGTATGATGGCATAGAATTCTTTATCATATGTGGAGTATTTCTCTTTCGCCTCATTCAGCTTCTCGCTGAAATATGCAATCGGCCTGTCTTCCTGACTCAAGACCGCTCCTATGGAAAACCTGCTTGCATCACATTTTACCTGGAATGTCTTTTGAAAATATGGCAACACCAAAATTGGTTTCTCTGTAATCTTTCGTTTCAATAAATTGAAACTCTTCTCAGCCTCTTCAGTCCAGTGAAAATATTTATGTCTTTTCTTCACTGTATCCATCATTGCTGCACTAATTCCACTGAAATTCCTGATGAATTTTCGGTAGAAACTAGCCAGTCCATGAAAAATCCTCACTTCAAACACGTTCCTCGGTGATGGCCAATTCTTGATTACCTCCACCTTATCTGGGTCCATCCTCAACTCATTTGCAGATATGACAAACCCCAAATAAATGAGTTCTATCTTCATGAATGAGGACTTCTTCATATTTATCAACAACTTCTCCTGCTGTAATCTCTTCATCATAATAGCCAAATGCTTCAAATGCTCAGCCTTTGTCTTGCTGAAACCCAATATGTCATCCAGATAGACGATGACAAATTTCCCGATGAAATCCTTCAGGACTTCATTCATCAACCTCATAAAGGTACTTGGTGCATTTGTCAAACCAAACGGCATGACAAGCCATTCATACAAACCTTCATTTGTCTTGAATGTTGTTTTCCATTCGTCACCTTCTCTCATACGAATCTGATGATATCC